>BLKR01004807.1:0-97242 GCA_011170035.1 Teleogryllus occipitalis | reverse complement strand
TAGAATTGTGAGTGATAATTCAGTAGCTTCCTTTTCATTGCATTTTTTGAATTATCTTCATTAACAGTAGAATACCAAAACATATATTATTTTTTGAAAACTACTTACAGAATTGTTTCCAGTTCACTTAAATTTATTGATATTCAACAATAATTGAATTGTGAAATTATCCATTCCCCAATTATCTCTGTAAGAACCAGAGCGCTATAAACGTTCGGACTAAATTGCTCTCTCAAAACTTCTGGTGCCAAAGAGACAGCAACGTAAAACAATTTATCATATAATCTATGGCGTACGGTGGTTTCCCACAATGGTAATCTCGGAGGCATTAATGATGCCAATAGATGTACTTATCGATAGTAAAGTTATCATGCAGCAGAACGTGTTTCTAATAAAGATTTCTACAGTAGTGAAAGACAGTAGGAAATTTTGGGTTGAAGGAGAGAGCTGGCCTCTTTAGAAGAAAGGTAATGCGATCATTGATTTTTCTACCTGCAGCACTCTCCGCTACGTTTAATCCCTCAACGCCACTTGCCGCACACGGAGCGATACTTCTCTCGGCTGGGCATGTGAACTCACCTGGATTTAATTACTGTGCGCTGAAAAAACCTGGCAGGTGAACGTTGCCCAGTGAAAAAGGCGGGTCCGTCGGACACAAAGCGAGCGGCGTTTCTCCAACCCCATCGTCTACTGCATTTTCCACACGAAATTTTCAGAATCTTGTCGTGCCAATCTGTCTGTGGATTGCATTTCCGTCTTTGGGTCCTCGCAGGATTTTTCAATATTCTTTGATTACGTAAAATTCTCAGCCAAGTGTCTCTTAAATAGGCATTTGGAAGGAAATGGGCTTAGGTTACCGTACTTTGAAAGTGGAGTAGCACGTGTGCATAATATATAATGTTACCTAATAACATGACTAACGCTTCTTTTATATACGTCTGTTCTTTGATCAATAAAAGCTGATTACAGAAGGTTATTGCAACTTGAAGTTTACAAACGGTTTTTTATACCCAAGCCACATTAATGAACAAAATATGTTCAAAAATTTGATGACATGTTCCTTAATATTCCCAAACTACGAAAATTTTGTAGACCATAATTTGGGAACATATTCATTAACGCAATAGTTGAGTTTTCATTGCAGTTATTTTTACTCTTTAAATACTGAATTTGTTATAAAACACCTACATTTTTTCACGCTTTCTTGTAATTTCGCATCCGTAACTAGGGAATCAAAACGAAACAATCGGAATATAATAAAAAAGCCATAAACAGTGTACCTCAAAACTAATGTCATATAGGCAAAGCTGCACAACATATGTTATAGAATTTAAAAATGCTGATAAAACAATTAAAGAGAGGAACAGAATCCAACTTATACATAGTTTCCGGAACACGTCGAAACATTCAGAGCTGGATCTTTGTCCACTTGTTAGAAATTTAAATGTCATTACCACCGTGATAATTATATTGAAGTTTTCTATTTTCTGCTCATGCAATCAATTAAAACCATGATTGATAACTGACAATGGTATATCTTTCGTATTAATGTGTTTTTATAAGGTAGTTTTGCTAGCTTACTCACGGCCACTGTATTTTACTTGACAGCAGTCCGCAATTGTAAATATTTTTTCTGTTGCCTGTTATTTTCATGTTCGGGTAGAACAGACTTGTGTGTGTGTGTGTGTGTGTGTGTGTGTGTGTGTGTGTGTGTGTGCTGGGGTGGCATAAAGCAAGATTCCCGTTTTCCGTAACGAAAACAAGTGGCAGTTAATTCGAAATTGTGACAAACAATTTGTAATTAATTATAAGACGTTTTGCCCCGTTGTGCTGAGATAACTGTTCGAGCTTGGTACACGCAAATTGCAAATTATTTTCAACTTACTCTTCTGTTGTCTCGTTAAGAGGCTCTTGAGCAAAACAAGCGCGGGATATTGGATTTACAATATTCAAAGATTTGCAATTTTTAAAAGTTTACATGTTGAAATGATAATTAGATTTTATATATTAAATGGAATTGGCACAGCATTTGCTTAGGCAGTTCATAAAAAAACAACATTTTTAGAATCACATTTCAAAAAGTATATCATAAGTTTGCTGACTATGCTTTGCTGTGAGATGTTTCGGAGATATACATTTTCCCCATCATGAATATCCCCGAAACGTCACACAGTAATGCGTAGTTGAGCATAATAAAGGTTTTGTAATGTGATTTTAAAAAAAGATCGTTGTTTTTTGTTAACTGCCAGTCTAAATAAACCCTGTGGCCAAATCCAACATATGTGATTGTGATAAGACAGACAATATTTTTAATTATGTTGATAATTAGATTTATTCCATATTTAAAGCCCTAATTTGCTCTACTCGAGAAAACCATGTCGAGGAAAAATATTCCTTTGTATCGTCAGCAATTGAGTTGTACTTTGTTCACATTGGCATTTCAGAAACCTTCCTCCCAAAATGATGAAAACTATCCATATTTTGACAAAAACTGTTCATGAAATAGTTTAATTATCTAATATTGAGTAATATATTGTATTAAGAATGAAATATGGAGATCTGATATTAAAATCTTTAGAAATATTCGGTACATTTTACAATTTTCATCATCAAACTCAAAATTACGCGAAAAGTACTCAATTTTCAAAACAAATCATAAAAATATTTGATTCTAATGAAATTATTTAAAGATCTAATTTAAAAAAAACAAAACAAAGAGATATATTTAAGTAAAAAGCACCATCATCAACATTTTGTTTGTAGGAAGTAGATCATTGCGTCTTCGCGATTTTACTCACTCGTTCTCACTCGACACGGTAATACAAAGGAGTTTCATTAAATTTTAAGAATTTTTAAATATTTTAATATGTGGATAATATTTATTAATATTTTAATCCTGATGTTTGCAAGACCTTCAAAAATTATTAATAAACATGACAATGACATACTCGTACTTCTAAATTGTACTTAATTTACGAAAATAATATAAAGTGTAACATAACTAGAAGTCTTATTTCAATAATGTTAAAATGTAATATAAAACTAATAACTATTATACAAAATAAAAATAAACAATAATATGTTTTTTGTTAACTGCCAGTCTAAATAAACCCTGTGGCCAAATCCAACATATGTGATTGTGATAAGACAGACAATATTTTTAATTATGTTGATAATTAGAAATGTCAAAGCAAAATCATAAGTATGTCTTAAATTGACTCAGTAAATATTTTGCCATTCTTCAAAGCAAAATTGTAAATCTTTGAATATTACAAATCTGCAACTGTAGAATGGAATTACAAAAGTTTGTGTGCAAGATGTGACTCGTTCGTAGAATGCAGTTTCCCAGACGCACCGGAAACAAAACCTACGGCCACTAATCGAAAGACGAGAGTCGCTTCACAAGGTGTGCACCAAGAACTCACGGAAGGAAAAGGGACAAATCTTCCGCTTATCACGATTATAACAATGACCAATTCATATTTTGTGTCACGCTCACTGCCTGCACAAATACTAAAATGTATAAAAATCCAAAGACTCTTGGCCTCAAAAATAATAGGAAGCATGCAAATAACATTTTACAATATACTTAAGGATTCATACACTTTTTGGCTTTGTAGATCAGTAAGTCAATGAGTTTCTCTTGTGTCTCTTGTCTTGCCTAATAAAAATAACTAATAACATAATAACATAAAATAATAACTAATAAAATCTGTTTCCAAAGTTCGCTTCCCACATCTTTTTTCTTTAGCTTGTATTCACTGCTGTGAAGTTAGTTTGTTATCATAGTTTTCTCTTTACTCTCCATCACTGTACACTAAGTAGCACTTCGAGCAGATTTCGAATATAGCACACTTGACCGAGTATCAGATGCTCGAATGAATTCAAGCAACGGACACTCGAACAAGTGAGTGCTCGTAGCACATCAGAGACATCCAGCCGCGAAAAGAGAATTCTTTGGTGCAGCTAGCTTACTCGAGTAAAAAGCTTGAATGCAAGGCACTCGTAGGAAGATATCATTTTTTTTTATCTTTTTCCCAATTATTGGAAAATTCAGAGTTCAACGAAAATGGAATCTGCAACATATTTACAAACTTATTTTTCTTTACATTTTTTATTAGAAAAGAAATTGGAGCCATTTTGGAGAAACTCTTGTCATTGACATTACCTATATTTGACCCAAAATCACAAACAAACTGTTCAGTTTTTAATGTACAAGACCATATTTAAAGAATAAGAATATCTCTGGGGGAGGGAGATCTGGATCTTGAGTGCTTTAGTTGAAGGAATACGACAAATTTTCTTGGGTTTTCTGAGACTTTTGAGTTTTTCTGATTCTTCGGGAGAGAGAACGTATGTTAACTTTATTATTTGTACAGCTCTAATTTTAAATATAATGCCAAAATATTTTTTCCTACAGCATAAAATTAACCCTAAATTTGGGATAGGGTTTCATGTTTCCTCTGAATTTATTTTATTTTGTTGTGCAGTCACCTATAAGAACGTATGGTAACTGAATGTATGTCTATATACAGCCCTGATTTTTTGGGAAATATGGCGTGGAATACTTTTTCCCCTTAAGTCTAAAATTAGCTTTCAATTTTGGATGCAATTTAGTTGTCTTTCAATGATGGGAAATGTTTTCTAGGTGGAGCATTAGACTAAAGCTTGCAACGCCCACGAGTTTGGGAAATCCAGAGAAGCCTATAATTCGAGAATACGGCATTTAATTAGTCTAAAATTTGGCTTTCATTTGAGATATGGTTTGGGTAGGATTGTTTTTCGGCGCTGCTAGCTTTAAATGGCTGATTGTGCAGCTATTGTTCTGTGCTGGTGTGACTATTGCTGTGCTAAAACTGCCTACATCTGTGCTGATTATAGCTGACTATGGCTGACTACAGCTGTGTTGGTATGGCCGATCGCACTTATTAAGGTGCTTTGCACTGTTTAGAGACATTTTATTTTACTCTATTTTATTTCTCTTCTGTTTGGCGGTTATTTATTGGTGAATGTCTAGGTCTTATATTGAGAACTACATAAAGAATCTTTATTCATATTTATAATAATTAATATTCATTGTTGAATTTTCTGTGTTGTGAATGTTTTCTCAAAAACGGCTGCACATTTTTTCTTTAAAGTTTCTCTTCATATGTATAAAAAGACGGTAAAAATGGTGTGAGTACCATTTTCAGCGAACCCTCTGTATTTTCCTAAATTGTAAAAATGTAACATTTCAAACCCACAAAATGATTATGGAGATTTTGCCTTGAACAATATCTGTTGTAAGAAATTAAATCTTTAAAAACGTTCATGTACAATGTTTTAAAAAAAACAGCAATTTTACCTAAATTTCTGCCTGAAATTAATGCAGTTTAAAAAATACATTTTTTAAAAAACCACTTCAAATTATTTCTCTATTTTTTTTTTCACAGATAAAAGAAGAAAATTTAAAAGAATAGCCCCCTGCATTTTTGAAAATTCGGAGTTGGAAATAATGGTGGAGATAATTATATTTTTAAATGTTGGTCTCCAAGGGAGTATGGCACAGTGATTGCATAGTTTAGTGGTAAATAATACGGTGAGTGCACTCGATAGACCTGACTTCGCGTCTCGCGCGGAGAAAATCTTTGTTGTTTTGAAACACTTTTAAAGGTTCAATAGTAATATAATGTTGCGGATTCGTTACAAATAATGCGAGAAAGTATGTACTGTTGTTGCACCACCCGTTTAAATCAAGATACAGCAATCACAACCGATACTAAGTGAAAGATGTCCGACAAAATGTACGTTTTCTTCCAAGGACTACATTTACATATATAAATTAGGTTTTATATCTAAAACATTGTTTCTATTTATAGTCATTGTGAAGAAAACTATTAAAATAAATCTGCGAATTGAAATATATATTAAAAGAATTAGTATTATATGTAATGATAATATCTGTAAAAACTCACATTAGAGAGAAAAAAATAGTTCACCCCTACCAACGGCATCCGTCTAGGAGAGGTCGAACAACGCACGGTTAAATTATACTTATGGCAACAATGGAGTTAATTTGGAATTGAAAGTCTTGCAAACCTGCTTGCGGGCGTTCCTCACATCTTCGCCTTTGTTGGGCTGCCTCAAGGAATTCCCAGGAGACACCGGAAACGGGGCAGTCGTCGATTGAGATTTGCAGCACGTTTGTGAACATTTTGACACTCTGCAGCTTTGTTCTCCTACACACATAGAATGCGTTGTGATTTCAAGAGACTTGTTCATACTTCCTTCATTCGTCACCAAACACGGCGACGTTGATCTTGGATTGTGCACATTGTTTTCGTTAAATCTGGTGTTCTTCATATTTTTCATACTGCAACAAAAATCATTAAAACTCACAAGAAAATATTTGCTGAAAAATTTAATTGTTTTCTAATCTTAAACAATATTGTGATAAATCAATTAGTATGGATTAAATCAAGTTAAAAACAAATAAAACACGGAAGCTACATGGCTGTTTGGGAGACGCCGGAATATCGCCCTGAGGAAGGTCGCAGAATGGCGATCGAAACGTTTGCTCCTGGGCCTAGCACGTGGCGTCTCCTGGACAGCCAAATAGCTATTGACTCCGGCCGAGGTAAGCCTACCTCTCAAATGAATTACGAGCTCCATCTTTTGTAATTTTAACTCGATATCATCTATTAATCGGTCTATTTCTATAATGGTCCCGTATCTCCCTCTAAACAAATTTGTTCTTCCATCACCAGAGTAATATTATCTTATTTTCATTTAAAAATGAACATATGCACACAAAGAATATAAATGTGTTTAAGACGACTTAACATTGCGGATCTTATTTTTAATTATTTTTACATCGAAAACCGTTAAAACATATTTATTTTTTAGTTTACAGATTGTTTTGAGAATTTTATAAGAAGTTCTGGAAACGAACATCGTCTCTAAAATTTTTGGGAAAACATCTTGTGTTGAATTTTGTAACTGAAGACATTTAGTGACATCGGCAGCAATTTTCTAAAAGTGTTGATTAAAGGGACTAGCCACTGTTGCCGGGTCGTTCACATTTCTATCGTTATATTTTAAAAACATTCTCTACGAGGTTTCTTGCTGCTATGATCGGATTTTTTTATTATACTCCACATTGCTTTTGTTTTGTTGTGCTTGTGGGGATTTTGTCCAACGATATATCTCCCACCAGCGTGTTCCAGCCGGGACCAGATATAATCCCCCGCCTTCGCCTTATGTTGATCGAAAAAAAACACGGGAAACTACAGATTAAAGCGGCCGGGAGGTAGAATTATTCTCCAGACAGCGGCTGAATTCGGCCTACCTGATAAGCTAGTGTCGAAAATCCTGCCACCTTTGGGACTCGAACCCAGGACCTCCTGTCACATGCACGTCAGTGATATTAGTTAATGTCGAGCTTTCTGTGCGGTTCGTTAGTGGATAGAAATTGTTTCCACTACAAGAGGTATTTATTGATTAGGGTTTCCGGGCGCGTCAACTACCAAGGTCATTAGTCCCGTAAGTGTAATGCATGCTTTCATTGGTGGAGGAGATTTTCCCCCTCTGGATAGCACGATACGCGCCGATCTTCGTTGGCTTGTGGGGATTTTCTAGGACCAGGAATCTCCCATCAGTTAGGCACCACACCAACCGGGACAAGCTCCAAGCTCCTGACTGGTCTCCGAACGTGTGTGTTAGTGAAGTGCATTTAAATGAGTGTGTAAGGTGTGAGGATAGGATAGGGAAGAGGAAGGAAATATAGCGCGCTTTCCGTGGCAGTTTGTTAGGGGACTTCACCGACAATCGCCTGGTGTTGAATGAAGGAAGCACGGAAAACTGCCGGTCGGGACCAGACGGCCGGTCGCTAGGATTCTCTTCCCGACAGGGCTGAATTTGACCTACCTGATTAGCTAGTGTCGATTATCTTGCCGCCGTTGGAACTCGAACTCAAGAGCCTCCTGTTAGATGCACTGCAGTGACATCTGTTAATGCCCTGGGCTATCTTTGCCCTTTGCCTGGGCTATCTTTGTCAATAGAAATTGTTTCCATTTCAAAAGAGCGAATATTTCTTATCATAAAATGTAGCCAACGGCTCCAGTTTGTACCAATATTCATATTTCCACTATGTGTAGTAAAATTTGAAGTGAACATTAAAAGCCCTAAGGACGATCAAGTTAGGTCTACTTCTAATATCTAAGATCTTAAACCTGTATACAAAAAGTGGATATAAAAATCTATAATCTTTGAAGTTTATGAACTAATAATAACTGGATGATCATAGTCTGATCTAAAAATCCACCTCAGTGTAAAAGAGAGAAATTTGTACGAATATTGTAATTCTCTTCCCTAGGTCATGGACAGGTTTTACTGTTTCTTGAACACAGTAATGCTTATTGATGGAAATAATAATAATAATAATAATAATAATAATAATAATAATAATAATAATAATAATAATATAAAACAATATAAAAAGTATAAAATAACAATAAGGACAAGCGTTTACTTACCTGACACTATTTGTTAGCACTTGCATACTTCTGGTGCTCCGCCACAGTTCTCTAATCACAAAGGAGTAGCAAATAATCATAAGGATGCCAGGTGCCCCAAACAGAATGACAAATTGATAAACTGCAAATATTAAACCAGTCTTGTTGCAGTGGTAGATTGTAATGTTGGTGATTAGATTAGTATATATCACTCTTTGGGTTCCCTAGAAAAGAGAGTAGAAATTACCAAAGAAAATTGCAACAGGAAACAAACATTCAGAATAATGAGTGAAAGTTTCCGGGCTGATTGGCCGTGGTCTAGTTGGCATTGATTTAAGGCCAACTGGACCACGGCCTATCAGCCCGGAAACTTTCACTCATATTGACTCCGGCCGTGAAAGCCTACGATGCTATTTAGAATAATGTTCTTCATGAGTTAGTTTTCTCCAGAACATTTGAATAGACAGCTGACGTGACGAGTGATTCTACCGACAGGAGATTTCGGTTACCTTTTTAATCGTACAAAAGTTTTTTAGCTGTTTGGGTTGTGGAATGATACTAAGACCAAGGAGAAAAAACTGTGAACTGTTCTAACTGCATTAATATTTAAGTAACGTTGCGAGAATGCAGACGTTCATTTTAGAATATTTTGTGAGTACTATTACGATTAATAGAGACAATTTCAATTGCACATTTGTACTCTTAAGATATGCATTTTCTCTAGTATTGTACATACATTTCTGGTTTTCTTCTTATTCAGTTCATATTCCTCAAATTCAATGTTCCAAGCAATTTGCAACTTTATTAAAACAAAATACCGAAGAAATACTTCGTATCTTACAACGTATGTCTCGATTGGTCCACGTAAAGTGGTGTAGCCGTGAGTCACGGAAACCACAGATACGCAATTCTGCACATCCGCTCATTCGAGGAGTTACTCGAATACTTAATAGGGATTATTATTATTATTATTATTATTATTATTATTATTATTATTATCTTATAATGTAGATGTCGTGATAGGTACGGAATCATGGCTCAATTCGGAAATATTAAACGCTGAAATCTTCAGACAAAATTTCTCAACATTCAGACGTGATAGAATAGATCGCATTGGCGGGGGTGTTTTTATATGCGTAAAAGACAACTTTGAAGCAGTAGAGGCATGGATGGATGACAAATTTGAAATAATAGGTGTACACATTCGAGATAGATATTCAAAAAACCAATGGGAAATTATAGGTGCGTATAGGTCACAGAAAGATGGGCACGAACCGTTGCAAAGACTTGTAGAGCGAACCCGCGCAATCAGGAAAAGTGGGAAAAACGTCATTATCGGAGGAGACTTAAATTTACCGCACGCTACCTGGGAGGGGGATGTGGGGGCTGAAGGCGCCGCCCAACGCCTCGTTTACGAGTTGGTTTGGGACAACGGCTTAACGCAGGTAGTGACTAAACCGACACGCGATAATGCTTTACTGGACGTTTTCCTTATTCGACCGGTGGACAAACTTCTTTCCTGCGAAATAATTCCTGGAATTAGCGACCACAAAGGAGTCCTTCTAAAAATGTGCAGAGAGGGTAAGCGAAACGATCCCGTTAAAGAAAGAAAAATTTTTCAGTTTTATAGAACAGATGTTACAAACATGCAATTACATTTGAAAAGCAAATTTTCAACTTGGGCTTCTAGCGGATGTACAGTAGAACACATATGGACAAACTTTAGGAACATAATTTTAGAATGCTTAGAAAAATTCGTGCCTACCAAGAAACTACGGTGCAATTCGGATCCGGTCTATTTCAACAAAGAAGTGAGGCGACTGAAAAGGAAGGTTAGGAAAGCGTATAGTAAACGTAATGTAAACAAGGAACAGAAAAATAATTTTCTACAATTATCTAAAGACTTACTAGAATTAAAGTTACATACCCAAGAAAATTACCTAAAATCAATTCTAAACGATCGATTGAACTGTTGGCAAAATTTCTTCAAGTATGTGAGACATAAGAAAGGGAACAAAGAAAATATTCCAGCGATCTGCGGAGCTGACGGTTCATTAATTACAAATGACAGTGAAAAGGCGGCTTGTTTAAATAGGCATTACGCGTCGGTTTTCAAGCCGAAGGATCAGATTTCAGTAAATAAATCAACACCCGTTATAGAAACCTTTAGAGTCGATGCAGGAATTATTAGAAAAAGGATTGCAAAAATTAGGAGAAATAAATCTGTAGGTTCTGACGGAATACCAGGAGAAATATTGAAATTGGGAGGGGAAGCCATGATTCCTTACCTTGCTCGGTTAATGGACGTCACTGTAAATAATAATACGATTCCTCAAAATTGGAAAGAGGCAATTGTAGTGCCGATTCACAAGGGAGGAGACAAAAGGATTGTTAATAATTACAGGCCTATAAGTTTGACATCAGTTGTATGCAAGCTGATGGAACACATGATTGCGGAATATATTAGACGAGTCTGGAATAAAACCGACTGGCTTTTTCAAAATCAACACGGTTTTCGTCCTAGCTATTCGTGCGACAGCCAGACTATTTCTTTATGTCAGGACATAGCAGATTCATTAGACGAAGGGAGTAGGGTCGATGCAGTAATATTAGACTTTTCTAAAGCATTTGATCTGGTTCCACATGGCCTTTTAATTGAAAAACTGTCAAAAACTGGATTAGATCATCGAATAATCTTGTGGATAAAAGAATTTCTTACGGGCCGAACTCAAGCAGTCAGAATAGGTAACAAACACTCATCGAAAGCCGATGTAACCTTTGGGGTCCCCCAGGGGAGTGTGTTAGGGCCATTGCTATTCTTAGCGTTTATTAATGATATTGCAACAGGAATAAAATCGAAAGTTAGACTTTTCGCCGATGATTGCATAATATATAGGAGTATTGGCGCGTCTTCGGATGAAAATGTTTTACAGAACGATCTTAACTGTTTATGGAACTGGGCGTGCAGAAATAAGATGGAATTAAATCCGGAAAAGAGTAAATTCATTTGTTTTACCAAATCTCGTTCGAATGTACACTCGAATTACAAGTTAGGAACTAACGATATACCGCGTGTAAAAAACTGTAAGTACTTGGGTTTGGTCCTGCGTAGCGACTTGGGCTGGTCGGATCATATTAACAATACGGTCAAGAAATCATGGAGGGCGCTGCACTTTGTAATGCGCATTCTAAAAAACAGTAGTTTGAATGCCCGATCCTTGGCATATACTTCACTTGTTCGTCCTATTTTAGAGTACGGAGCGGCCTGCTGGGACCCGTACAGAAAAGGGCAAATCGAGGCGTTAGATAAAATTCAAAAACGGGCCGGGAAGTTTGTAAGTCATGGACGCGTTGATGGACGAGATGAATGGGAACCCTTATCTAAGAGACGGGAACGGGCGCGTTTATGCGTAATGTACAAGATATACAAAGGGGACTCAGCATGGGCAGACCTCAGTAAAAGATTACAGAAACCTGATTATAAAAGTAGAGGAGACCATCCCTGGAAAATACGATGTAGAAAGCAAAGAACTGATGTAGGCAAGTTCTCCTTTGTGAATCGTACTATAGTAGATTGGAACAAACTACCTGCAAAAGCACTAGAGACTCTTCCTTCTAATGTAGTGAAATTTAAAAATATACTTAATTCTATGTAGGTCATCATTAATAATACTGGGACTTTTATCATTATTATTATTATTATTATTATTATTATTATTATTATTATTATTATTATTATTAGTTTCATTATTATAATCGTTAGTATTATTAATAATACGGTCATGTCTCTTATACAGTGAAGTGAAGTGAAGTGAAGTGTGGTGGGGGCATGGAAGGGTTGGGGAGTGTAGTGTAGTGCAGCGCAGTGAAATGAAGTGAAGTGGAGTGAAGTGAGGTGTTAGAAAAGCTATAAGTCAACATATAGATAACTCAAAATTAATTATAACTAGGATATTAATCTCTAATTCTATTTGTAATTATATTTGTAAATATTCGTAATAGTTTTGTAATTGTCGTATATCTAGTTGTAATAATGTTTGCCACCGAGCATTAGCTCAAAGCGAACTTTAATAAATCTATCTATCTATCTATTATTATTATTAAAGTCTCTTGCTTAGCGAGGGGCCCTACAGCTGACATTGGGACCTTTGGAGAACCAAGGGTTTGAATGAATGAATGCCTTATTGTACGTGGCGAGACTCAGGCCATGAGGCCTGCTCTTTCGTCTGACCACGCAAATTTCGTTACGTTCCTTTCATCAACTAAGGGAGAAAGAAGGTATTACTTGGGCGACGAAACAGGCAATTTGAATGTAGCTCAGAGGCTTTATTTAGGCTTGATCTTTTACATGCAGTAAATCTACTAACATGGGACAGCCGGCTTTACTTCCCCTCCGAAGGAAGGCGTACGAAGGATTTTTTCGCCCTTAAAAATCCACGGCTTCGATCGGGTTTGAACCCGCGAACTTGGGTAAAACCCGATACGCTAAGCGTTGCACCATCGCCGCCGCCGAACGTCTTTGCGTGCGAACTCTGGCGGACAGGATTCGACTTGGAGCTTTATCATAAAAACTTCCTCGCGATGCGTGCAATGTTCAGGAGAACAGCCTTTTTCGTTGTCTGAATGTGCCATTTTTTAAGGCCAAGCCTGGCAAGCGATAAAGTTAATTTTTTCAGTGATCACTCCATTTGCAGTGATGAACACGGAAACTACATCAACAGATACCAACCGCCACGTGTCTCTTAGTTCAATAGCCAAGGCTTGATATATCCGTTTCTTCTCGTCAATGGACGCAGATATATACCAACCTAAGGGATAGCTATGTCGACAATTGCTTTCCATGAAATCTTGTCGACTCATATTAAGTCTGGTCTGTTGGTTTCGACCCTGCGATCTGTGAAAACTGCAACATTCCACAAGAGCATCCACCGTGTCGTCTCCAAAACTGAATCCGGCTTGAACTTGTAGTACGGGACCTCTTTCTGTACCATCTTTGTCTTTGCAGCCAGAACCTGATGGACAACCGCAGCGACGTCGTTGTGCCGACTCAGGTATTCTGTTTGTGCCAAAGCAGAGGTAGATTGCAAAGCCGGCAGCTGTCCTCTACACTCATATCCCCAATAACATACCTTTAGTAATTGCGAGTGGGGATTGCTTCGACCTGAATAGAGATGACGAAGCCTTTTGTTTCAGAAAAGAGGCCAGATTTTGATAGCACACTGACGATCCCATGTTATCAGCGTTCCCTTTGAGCTCAGCAGGTAACCTGCCGTGCAAACGCTTCGCGGTCCTCTCACTCCGTTTACCTTCTTTGGTGAGATCTCTCACCACCTATGTTCCATTGATCCATAACGCTGGTAAGAGTATTAATTATTTGTGGTGTTTTTTTTAATATGCGCATAACTTCCATTAGCCGGGTGTATCAAAAGCCTTTTTGAAATCAATATAAGCGATGTGCAGTTTCCCTTTGATATTTGCGTGCATGATCATGAACTCTTGCATCAATTGTCAATGGTTTTCTGCATCCCATGGAGAATTTCCGACATCCTTTCTGTTCCTCTTACGGTTCCTCTTACGTACGGTCTTTTGTCATGTTGGTCATAGATTCGATTGGCGAGAAGAAAGATAAATATTTTGTAAAGGCTGGGAAGGCAAGTAATTGGTTTGTATAAGCTTGGATCGTGTTTTTCAGCAGTCTTGGGTTTTAATGGATGTGTAATACCTGAAGTTGCAAATTCTCGCAAATTCACTTTGCATTGTGAAATGTCGTTATTTATTTATTTATTTATTTATTTATTTATTTATTTATTTATTTATTTATTTATTTATTTATTTATTTATTTATTTATTTATTTATTTATTTATTTATTTATTTATTTATTTATTTATTTATTTATTTATTTATTTATTTATTTATTTATTTATTAAACAATAGTCAAAAACTGTATGTGACGTATGGGGGAGAAAATCATTATTAAATCATTAAATTGAAAGAATAGTTTATTGGTTTGTGGAGTGCTGGGAATTTCTTATACCAAAAATTACTAATTTGATCAGGGCCTAGTGCCTTCCAGTTGTGTGTTCATTTAGTCAAAGCTGAAACTCTTTCTCTTTCAGAGGGGGGAAGTCCATTTCAGAAATATACTGATCTCTCACGTTCTCTCTGAATCCAGTTCATTATGGTTTGCCGATTCATTTCACTGTTCAGTCCAGAATTCTCTTCGTTCATTCTCCTCGAAAACTTCCGAAGGAAAATTTTGTGGGTTTTGTAACTTTCAATAAAATAAGTTTTGATTTGTTCGAAAAAAATTATTGTTTTTTCTTTTCTTCATTCTGCTTTTGTAACTTCTAAGGTGGTCGGCATAAGCAACTAATTTTCTTTCCTATTTTCAAGGGTCAAATGGATAGTAGTGAGATCTAGATTAGATGTTCTAAGTTCTGGAAGTTTCAGAACCTTCTTTGTTAGTTTCTATGTGTGATTTAGAGTTCCGTTTTACTTAAGGTGCCATATTTTCTGCCTTAGTGTTTGTATTTTCTTATCAAGACGTACTTTCCAGTATTCCATATCCAGTATTGTAGATGCAGCACAGTATGTATTCATATTATTTCTGCAACGTCTCTATCATTCTGCAGTTATGTCGCTAATATTATGTTCATTAGGTCTAAAAGTAGTCCAATATTTTTCCGGAACAGGAGATTTTGCAGGTATTGTCCATTAGAGGGGCCAGTATCACTAAAAATATCTTTGTACTCTTCGAAATGTTCTATTCCTTTTGGATGAATTTATAAGTTTGTTTCAGGTTGATGTTTATTTGAGGTTCTTTCTATCGATTCGTTTCGAATTCAAAGTTGTTGGTGGTTGTTGAGATATCTTGCTCTGGGTGTGTTTGAGGTGATTCCTCCAAAACTGAATCTGAAGTTTCATGTATTGAAGTTGAAGTTGATATATCTGATTTTATTTGGCCAAGCCTTGACAAGTGTAGTCGGTTATGTGATTTTATGGTTCGAATTTCGTCCGCACTTCTTTTTTGCAATACATTATATAGTTATGGTAGTTTCTCCAAATGCAAGGAGGTGTTTTTTCTGTATTCGGTGGTCTGTTTCGTTTTTATTACCACGTAGTACCATTGATCTCATACATCCATTTGCGGCGTGTTTGTGATTATTCTGCTTTGGTTTTCGCAGTTTTGCAGAGCAGTGTCAACAGGGGCAGCGATTAGATTTTTGGAGACTACCATTTTTCTACGGCTGTAGTTGTTTCGGCAGTGGCCCGCCTGATCAGCCTTCTGCCACTGGTGGCTTTATTATTATTATTATTATTATTATTATTATTATTATTATTATTATTATTATTATTATTATTATTATTATTATTATTATTATTATTATTACTATATTGACTATTTCTCTGTGAAACTGGAAAAAGGAATCTGTTTTTTGGTATCTTAGAACCAGATTCTACTCTTATGAAAAGGTAATTCACCCTATCCCATTTAATCTTTCTATATAAACCTTCGAACAATGTGACAAATCTGAAGTAAGAATGCCTTTTGTCCAACACTTTGCAATTTTATTAGTAGTTCCAGTAGTTGTAGATGTGCTATTTATGTTCAATCTTACATAAGTTGTAATCTTGTCAGTTTTCTAGTTTATTTCATTGTTGAAAATAATTTAATTTTTATGCGGGTGGAATCAGAAATGCCACATTTGACATTAAATTACAAGAAACATTCTAAAATCCTCTCCATTTCGGTTTTGTAATATTACGTTGCAGTTTATCAGTGATAATTTGGGGTATTTGTCTATTACGATTTGGTAGCCCTGTTTCAAAAATTCTCATGCAGGGAAGATAGACACCTGTATATAGTAATGATATGATAGAATGTTTTTTTTTCTCGGAATTACATTATTCTTTGTTATTTAGTACAATGCAGTAAATAAAGCAAATAAATAGCATCTGTTTCTCAATTAATGATTCCAAAGAACATTCCTGCATCAAATACTCAGAAATTTTATATAGTAATTTTACTGTATAAAACTTTTGGGGTAAAAAAAGATCTCAAGCTGAGTCCACGTAAGTATTTGAGAAACAGAGTCGACGTGTTAAAGATGCACAATTCTATCAGATATACATCAAATCATTATATTTTCATTTTGAAAATAGTGCGAAGTAAATATTGTCATGATCTTAGCGATGATGCTAAAGTGCTAATTTGTAATAGAACGAAATCTATGAAACATAGGATCCACATGCCCTTTCATCGAATATGAAAAGTGCCAATGAATTTCGGCCCTCTGTGCTTTTCGGGTGGAAATGACTCCTTCACTATATTTTTATAAACTGTCAGCTTTTTAAATATTTATTTTAGAAACTTATATTAATTATTATCATTACAGAAATATTACATACATTCAACTTTAATAGTCTTTGGGAAGAAAATTCAGAATATTCATAGGCACAGTTCCAAAACTGCTCATAATTTTTCACGGAGTGGAGAGCTTTCAACAATAACTTAACCAGAATTTGATATAATTTATCGTATTATAATAAATATATAGTTATTTTTAATTATTTTCAATTTTATAAATATTACTATTTTATAGTTATATAAATATTACACTTATTAATGTATTTAAAAAAATGTTTGCAGTTTGTGTTCGATTCAAATTTTGATAGTTGAATTTCAATATCAATACACACGTTTAAAAATACATGTGTTATTTCCAAAAAGTTAAATGTTCTCATTTTTCATCCAACGTATTTTCAATATCTTTTGCTTCTCAAGTTTTAAAAAACATTAGATGCCATTTCTTACGATATAATGAGCACATGACTTGATAACCCTGGTGGCTGAAGTAAACAGTTGATTTGGTGAGCTAAGTAAGATTACATCATATTTCAGCATGGCTTTGAAACAAATAAAGTCTTGAAGAACCACAAAATTTTAGAGGTTCATACATATTATGATGCTGTAATTGTTCAACACGTTCAGGCACTGCATGTAAATGACAACTTAGTTTTTGTGAGAGCTACGTCCTTCTGGTTGGACTAGTTAAAATGTGGAAAAGCTACATACGTTTAGTAAAACATCTGAGAATGACAGCAAAATGTTTATATGTTTAGATGATTAGTCGTTTGAACTGCAAACTACGAAGATGGTGTCACTTTTATGTCGCCAATATTGACTTGGAAGAACCATCTACCTTTTCTCACTTCAAAGCAGAAATCCACTTTTGTCCTCTTTGTTCCGAGTTTGCTGTAATTTGACATTCCTGATTTCTGAAAACAATAAGCAGGGTTGGGCAGTATTTAAATACTCGTATTTGAAATTCGCATTTAAATACATTTTATATTTAAAACTGTATATTTGAGATTTTTGGACATGTATTTTAGAGATGTATTTAAATACATAAAATATATTATAAATTTGTGATATTGTAAAATTCACGAATAATAATGTAAATTATATATTGTGTTTTTTACTTTAGAAGAAGGAATTACATATTCCGAAACCCTAGCGAAGTAATGTGTTTCATTAATTGACAAATCCCGTGAACTACATCGCGTAGTTAACTAGTTTACGTTCATGGGCGACAGTTGAACGACCGTTTTCCTTTGCGAGTTTTACAAATTCCCTAAATAGGGGTTTATTGCCTGATGATTTGTTTGAAAAACTGGTCACTTTAGAAGGAAATTCCGCCTATTTGCGTTATAATTTATTGTTCAGAAATTTATGACCGTCAATTAGTAATTTATTGTAATTGACAATTACAACATACTGATGCAATAAAAAAGTAATATTAAAAATTATTGTATTTAGTGTATTTTGAGTATTTGAATTATTTTAATTATGAATGTATTTAGTTATTCAAAACCTAATGTATTTTGAGTATGTAAATAAATATTTATAGTATAGTAAATATAGTATTTATAGTATTATAGTATTATTTATAGTATAGTAAATATAGTATCTATAGTATTATAGTATTATTTATAGTACTATATTATTATAATATTTATATTATAGTATTATAGTATTATTTATAGTATTTTTAGTATTTATAGTATAATAAATATTTTGAGAATGTAAATAAATATTTATTTACGAAGTATTTTAGCGAAGTATTTAAACACTAAATTTAAAGTATTTTGCCCAACCCTGACGATAGGGAATCTGAAAAAGATTACTCTGCCTCTTCCGCCCCCTTTTGCCCCATTTCAGTATCGCACAGAACTTGGTTATCGTGAAATTAGAAATTTTTTACACAAAAACAAACAAAAAAAAACTTTCTCACTACAAGAAAGTGTACATACACAAAACAAAAACGTTTTAAAATCATTATAGGCAGTGGAAAACCTCCACCTAAGTATAATCTCGACGTACTAAAAAAACCCACATGTGTACCGTATTTTAGCCATTCATTTTCGGCATACCAGCATCTGCCATTTGCCACCCAGAGGTGACGATCTGCCTACTGAAGCTCTGAAAAACACGTCTTCTGAACATCTCTAAACAAGCCTCACTTCCAATAATTTTATTCGTTGGCCTTCCGTCGCGGAGATGGACGCATATGGACTTGGCGGAAGTAGTTCAAAGGGTATAACCGAATAAATTGGTGAAAAGTGTCCACGAAACACATCAATAAACGTGATGCTCATGTGAAAGAGAATAGAAAACAACCATTCACCAAAAATCAGCCTCCTAGGGCAATCTGTTCCAGAGATACAACATGAAATGTGTTTCGCATGTTTTATTTATTTCTCAGCATCTATTACGTGTATTAGGCTGAAATGAATTGCAGAGACGGGGAAACAGTTCAATTTGAAGGTATTTTGTCAACGAATTTTGACGCCTAATTCATATAGAAAAAAGTAAGTAATTTTTTGAAATTTATTTTCGACGTGATAACGTTGGGGTACTGTCTCAATTTCCCCCCCCCCCCTAAAATGGGTCTTATAACATTCTATAACATATGTTTTTCAGATTTTTAAACGATGTGGACGGTAGTGAAAAATCATTAAAAGCAATTTTTGTTTAAAAATTTGAAATTCGCGCCTAAATGTGATTGGGAAAAAACGGTTTAACCGATTATAAACACAAATTTAAACACGATATATGAACTCGAAATCTTATAGGTGTTACATCGATTATGTATCAAACTCAATCGGAATATCCTTGGTGAAAGGCACGGTGGAAATGCATGGTGGAAAGAGATGGGTGGGCTCTTGCGCATCCGACATCAGCCAATGACCTTCAGGCACCAGTGTACTTCATAATATTAGCGTGAATTTTAAATACCAAAATTATCACAGTTACGTGTCAATCCACCTTAAGCAGTTCAACACTGGTCGCTCGATCATCGCAAAAAAAATTCAAATTTTGTACATAAATTTCCTTATGCTTTCGCTGTTCAAAAACATCTTTGATAGATTTTTATTGTATCAGTTTACAAATTCAAACCCGAAATAATGAACAAAAGTCTGAATTTATTTATTTGTTATCTTTTATAATTTATTTTTACTTTATCCGGATCAGCTTTTGACATCAAAATGACCATATATTTTATTTCAAACGTAGATGTCAAGACGTAAGTTCGTTTAATGGAATAATATGCAAAATTGATTAGGCAACTTTAATGTTTATTAATAATAAAGAATAGTTAATTATTTTAGGTGAAAATGTAAAAACAAAAATGGCCGCCATTGGTACACCAGGTACAATAAAAAGAAATTCAAGTTGTTTTTGAACAGCCAAAACATAAGGAAATTTATATATAAAATATGATTTTTTTTCGAGATGGTCAGGCGACAAACGTATTAAATTCTGGACCATTTAAAATGGATGGAACTTTACAAGTCATTGAAACAGATACCCACGTTTTTAAATATTAAATCTTGTATTACAATTACCCTTTTATCGTGTTATTTCTCGTCAGGCACCGTTGAAAATTGTCCGATTTTACCACTTAAAAATGTTTCTCAACACTTCTTGCACTCCCTGAAACATGGCGGTCGACGTCTGGTCTCGCTTTTCAAACGAAGTGGTCACATGGAAGTGGTGAAGCACGATTCTCGTTGTATCTCTGCAAGAGGAGGCTGATTTTTTGTAAATCTACATCATTTTGTATTCTCTTTCATATGAGCAACGCGATTATCGATTTTGTTTGGGGGCACTTTTCACCACCTTATTCGGCTATACCCTTTTCTTCACCAGAGGGAGTTGCTTATATAGCAGTTAAACATCTTAATTCAAATAACAGTTTCTTCAACCTTCTAGACAATGTTGTCAAGTTCGACTTTCGATAAACATTGTTGGGTGTTTTATACTTCTGGCTTATGGTACAGAAAAGCAAACTTTTCACTTTATCTCCTGTGCCGTTGTTAGCAAACACGTGAAAAATTAAATATGTACCTTTTGGAGCTAAATACGTGTACGAGATAAATAACTTAAGACCTACAAGTTTAAGAAAATCAAATGTGTGTATGAAATGAACCGGCACCTGATGGCGCTAATACAATATATTAATGCAGCTAAAGTGATACTGCTTAGTATCGCTAAGAATTTTGATTGCGAAACCTTAGGGTCTATTGTTTCATTTTATTATCTTCTGCTGTGACCAAATACTGTAAAATTTTGAATTCCTTCTATATGGTTATTTATAATTAAATATATTTTCTATTATTTGCTATTTTGTGTTGATATTGGATATCCAAATGTAATTATCCATGGCGTCTGAACACCAGGTCTCAGTAAGTAGTAAAGGCAACCAGTGTTTCATTGACAAACTACTTTTCATCGCATCCCCTACCCGATCTTTCAGAAGACGCCACTGCTGGTGGCTAATTGTGGCGTCGCAACTCGGGTACTCTACCGTTATACTTCGTGGCGGTACCGCCAGATCGGCTCCCACTGGTACGTCCCGCCCGCGTATTCTGCCGGTCCCGTTTGTACACCCCCACTGCTTGCATTCGGCAGCGCTTTGGAGGTCGCCCAATTTTTGCGTAGTAATCCGTCGCTCGTGTCGACCTGGATGGCCGAGGTGGCTAAGAGCGAGTACCGACTCAGCGCTTCGGTCCGAAGGGTCGCGGGTTCGAGTCCCGCCTTGGGCATGGCTGTTTGTCCCTTGACTTTGTGTGTGTGTGTTGTCGCGGAGGGCCTCGCGTTCTGCTGACCCCAGATCAGAGGAGCCCGCAAGTGTTTGTCTAGTGTATGGTCGAGTATGCGTCCCTTCGGGACGTAAAGGGCAACCGGCTGTCGGCTGGATACAAGCCCTAGGGGGAAAAAATCCGTCGCTCGTCATCGGAGTCGTTTGTACAAAGTGTGATTTCGTAATGACGGTTTTCTACAATATTTACACATATTTCAATAACTAGATAACTAAATCTATCAACAGCTACTCCTTTTTTCATAAGGCCCTTTTTTATATAGTCCATTAGGTAAAGAAGGACCGAGGTCCTATTTATTTTAAGTCAATAGGTCATCTCTACTTTTATTAATAAATTCAATTACGAACATCAAAAGGGAGAGTACAGATTCCGGAGTTCAAGAACATATGTAGAATGCAACCCCATGCCATTTTCCGCATAGTGTTTTAGAATTACCTTGCTCGTGAATAGATACAGAAATAATGAAGAAATAATGAATCAATAGTGAATAAATAATCAATAAGAAAATAACGAAAAAGGGAGGTGCATGCGAGGAAGGCGGTTGGGAGTGTGCGCGCACCTGTGTGAGAAAGACGGGCGCGGTGAGCAGCGCGGCCACCACCCACACGGCCAGCACGGCGCGACGGCAGTTGCTCAGCGTGCAGTAGGAGCGCGACTTCATCGGGAAGACGATCACCAGGAACCTGCAGCACATCCCGCCAAGCGTCAGCGCCAACACAGTCAATGGTGTTGGAGAGGGCTTATGCCATCTTTAATACAGTGTTGCACATACTACCTGTTTCCGTACAACTCCCTTACATATCGTTTGCAGTTACTGGTGTTCAAAGGAAAACATGAACTACATGTTTGTTAGTGCATATCAATTATTTTGTGCTACCAAGAAAATCATTAGTTGTATTTCCTATGAAACAGACTGTGACTTGAAAAGATTCAAGACTCACGCATGAAGGTGCAGTAAATCTTAATAATCTTAATATATCTTCAATTTCTTCTGTATATAAAATGGATGTTGGTATATATATATATATATATATATATATATATATATATATATATATATATATATATATATATATTACACACACACCTCCGACACCGTTTGACCTATTGTAACCGCCTCACCGTACCGATTACTAAAGTAGATCTATCATTTGCCTACTTCGCTACGTGTGATTACACCGTCACGCATCCCTGGGAATATCTCAATTTATGGATAAACTTCCCTATCGGTAGTGGGTTCGTCTTTGTTAAACTACTGATCAATTAACAAGCCAACACAATTTTACAGTTTTAAATAACAAATAACATATATTCTATTGAATGAAAATCACTGTACAAATGAAATTCACAGATCCTACTATGTTCTCACTTTTCGTAAAATTATGGTAGCTAATTCCCTAACTAAACTGCAGTTTTTCACTAAAGTGATAATAACTCAGATCCCTGTTTACAAGCAACAAGCAATAAATACATAATTACACTTCACAAAAAATATCACACATGAGACACACCAATCATAGTACAAATATTCATCCTGCAAAAAAGTACATACACACAATACTCGAAATTCACTACTACCTTTTAAATCACTAATTACGTTACACTCAATAGTCACATTTGACCTTCGGCTTCTACATAGCTTTTCAACACAAAATTTTGTTTCATAACGTCTCTTAAATGATTTGAATCATTAAAATATGACTCTAAATAAATAATTCTGTACAAAACAACTTCTATCATAAACATAAGGAATTACTCTAATCTTATTCTTGTTACGACTGTCGAAAAGAAATAAAACCACTGGCTAGCAAGACCAATGTTCTAAGAAACTTGCCCGATCAACGTCTATTATTGAGGGAAGCTCACATTACAACGTTTTGGCTAATATAATGATAATCTTGTCTCAGAAGTTTTTTCCAGACTGAAATTTAATGAGTGCTCTTTCTGCTTTTATATGACTCACGACCGGCGAATTCCTCAAGTTGGTCCCACGCTGTGTAGCTGACCGTCGCGCGACACTCGCGCCTCAAGGTCGTCGTTCTCCTGCAAGGTCCGTGCGTTGCCTGTCGCGTCGAAACTGGAGTATTTCCGAACGCCGTCTCCCCGTCGTTCAACGAAAATTCACCACAGCTTTCGCAGAGGCGATGGTCGCATCAGAATGCGAGTCCGAAACTCCAAGTTATGACTTCGTAATGGCAAAAGTCAAGCTAGTGTTAGATAATCCGTACTTCTAATAATTCTCAAAATTTCATAATAGGATTTCCAAAGTGAAATTCCCAAAAATAAGAATAAAGAATATATGAAAAGTATGAAATATATGAAATATACGAAAAGCTGTAACAAAGAAGAAACATGTCCTATGTTACAATAGTCCTCCTTTCTAGCAACAAGAATGCAGCAACGTGGTTTTACAGATTCATTTCGATCTATTACCGCCGTCGTTCTTTCATTCATTGCATTCTTGTTTAATATTCATTTACTAATTCCATGTAATCTCAAGATATTCACAGTACGTAAATCCATGAGAAGTGCTCAGCCAATTACCTTTTATTAAAGCTTTTGTGTTCCGTTATCTTCGCTTGTCTCTCGTCGACTATGTGGTGTACTCGTAGGCAACCGTTCACCTCGGCGTCTCGAACCAGAAAGAGAGCGATCTCTTTTGACGCAAGTTCACGCCACGTCCGTATTTCCACAAACATTTCCTGATTGGCTATGGTCTGAGTGCGTTCAGAAATCCTTTCCTGACTTACGCCATCTCTTCGCCACTATAGAAACTACGTGTAGGGCCTAATGTCGGGTGTTATTGCTTCTATTTTCCGTTGGTCATAAATGTGACCGACGACAAGCGGTTACACTATCTCCACGAAAGTTGGCACATCTACAAGTTTTTTCACCCAGAAGCTGTTTTTATGTGCTGTTAGTTTTGTTGGAACTCCACTAGATGGCGCTGTAGAATAAAACTAAATATTCATGTCAAATGCATCCTCCAACACTCGTCAGAATTTATAAATCTATATCGTTAAATAACTCCTAAACGAAGAGTTGTAGGGCATAGAGACGAAGGGAGAGAGAGACGGAGGGAGAGAGATACGAAGGGAGAGAGAGACGGAGGGAGAGAGAGAGACGGAGGGAGAGAGAGAGACGGAGGGAGAGAGAGACGGAGAGAGAAAGAGACTGAGAGAGAAAATGAGAGAGACGGAGAGAGAAAGAGACGGAGAGGGAAAATGAGAGAGGAGAGGGAAAGGTTAATATTTGTGCCTGTATCCTAACCTTCCGCTACCAGGTGGTGTAAAAAGCGTTTGTTCCCTAAAGAGCATATTATTGCTGGGGCGAGGAAGAAGGAGTAGAGCACATGACACAAAAACAAGGACATCTGTTACAAAATAGCAAGTGAGTGTTGAGGGGGATGTGGCCAGATTTCAGTAAATATTGGAAGACGAGGCCATCCATTTTGAGTAGAGGAGATCTTATTCCATAGATTTGACGGGCTTCAACTCCCATTTTTGTGGTGCAAGCCTCTTCCTACGCACCTTTCTGCCTAGCACTCATCGCGGAGAACGTCGATGGTAATATCATAAGTCCAGTTAGGGTAGTGAATATTTCATGCGGCGGTGTTCCGCCCATGACGAATGGTATCTTCTGGCACTCACGTGCACGTCAGCTAGTGGGATTTCTTCCCGTTCCGATATCACGCCAAGTGGCGTCGCGTCTATCGACATGTGTGCTAGTGCTTTTATTTTAACTGCTACTACTACTACAAGTACAACAACTACTACAACTACAACTACTACTACAAGTACAACTACTACAACTACTACAACTACTACTACTACTACTTGTCTACTACTACTACTACTACTACTACTACTACTACTGCTACTGCTACTGCTACTGCTACTGCTACTGCTACTGCTACTGCTACTGCTACTGCTACTGCTACTGCTACTGCTACTGCTACTGCTACTGCTACTGCTACTGCTACTGCTACTGCTGCTGCTGCTGCTGCTGCTGCTGCTGCTGCTGCTGCTGCTGCTGCTGCTGCTGCTGCTGCTGCTGCTGCTGCTGCTGCTGCTGCTGCTGCTACTACTACTGCTGCTGCTACTACTACTGCTGCTGCCGCTACTACTACTACCACTTCTACCAGTGGCGCCTCGTGCTTAAGTTGCACGGATGCACAACCCCCATAAAATGAAAAAGATCTCATAATAGCTTAGGAATATACGATTTCCTTTTAATGACATTCAATTTTGAAGATATTGCAGCAATATCGATGTATATGAAATCATTCTGAAACCAAAGAGCGCCCAACTGGCGCTCTCTATGGTGTTTGGTGTCTTGCCAGAAGTTACACCACGCTCTTGGCTGTATTACTGGATTTAATGCCTTTACTCTTTGGCACATCGATTTCACACGGAGAACATACGGCCTTTTGGTGGCGCGACCAGCTAGTGGCGCTGTCGCGCTGCGCGGCGATGGAGTAAGTGTCAAAGAAATACCCATATTCTTCCTTCGTGTGACTCGCTGCAACGTAGTTTTATGAATTTCCCTTGTTATTGAAAGAACACAAGGTCAGTCAATTATTGACGTTATTCAATACATTGTTTATGATATTTGGAGTATTTGATATTAGGTTTGTTGATTCAAAACGTATATTTCATGAGTTATTAGTGTAAAGGTGGCCGTTCTGGATGGAGGTCGCGAATAGTGTCTCGCGGAAGCCAGTGTGGCTGCAGCTGGTCAGCGGTTTGCGAACGTTCTTGTAAATACGAATAAGGTAGAGGATCTCTCATTATTGCCAAATACACCAGGGTAGTGAAGTTTTAGAAACAAAATAATTTTATTTGTGTGAAACGTGCCGAAGCAATAGTACTTGTTGCAATGTGCTTTAGTCGAACTTAAGTGTCCAGTGGAAATCAAAGCCTGAACCACGTGCGCGGGAGGTGTATATGTGCGGACACGTCGCATAAAATCATGTAAGTAATGTTTCAATATAGACTTTTATTTCACTTACTTTAAATTGTTTTCATTCGCTTACATTTTTATTATGTATTCGTGTTTTAAATTTTGGCAATTACTTTTACGTAATTCAATGTAGGTGCAACCTACAGTCTCTTGGGGCACCAGCCGCCACTGACTTCTACTACTGCTACAGAATGCTATGGTAGAGATGGTTAGTGCTGTGTACTTGTAACTGCTATGGACGTGCGATTTTCGCGGCTCTGCCTGGGCGTAACATCGTTTCTGGAACGCGAGGAACGTGGGAATGACTAGCGTACACCACCGTGACCTCGTAAACAGATCTGCGGAGGCCTGCGACATATCCCAGTTCAAATACCGCTGTGATATGTCGTTGCCCGTATTTCGCCTTCAGGGCACCAGTTTGCATAAGTGTACTATGTGACGTCGCTGGTGACAACTGGCGGACAGTCGCACATCGAGGGCGCGCGCGCAGCGCTATCCAGCGGCAGTCCGACGAATGAGGACCCTAGTGCGTCGCCGTGCAGCGGTCAACAAACGACTGATGCACACCCGCCATGGCGAGAAATCCGAATTCCGGTGAGGGGGAGGAGACCACGGAATGCTCCACGCTACTTCAGGCCGTATTAAAGCAACACACGAAAATCAGAGATTACACTGAGACTCGCCGTTGCCAATTTTTCAGACATCATTTGTTTATTTTTGTACAACGTTGAATTCTTTTAATTAATTTATTTTCTTTATATCATCAGATTCTTATCATATATCGTAATATTTGCCCTAGTTTTCAATATATTTTTAAATATTCGTGAATTTGTAGAGCAAATTGTGCAATAAATTATTATTATTATTATTATTATTATTATTATTATTATTATTATTATTATTATCATCACATCATCATCAATATCAATGTGCAGAAACTAATACAGATCGTGCAGAAATCTATCTCTAAACCCAACGGGATGGCGTTTAAAAACAGCCTCCTACAAATGAAGGACTTGATCGAAAACTGGAACAGGGAAACCAGGGGAAAAACATCTCAATGACCGTGCAGATTTGCAAGCTTTGCAACAGATTTTGTTCATGCAACACTCGGCAGGAAACCAGGAAACAAGTGAACGGAAAATGGACTCTGGTCCACACGAAATAAAGCGCAGGGGCGCCCGTATGTTATATTCAGGGGAGGGGAGCATATCAGAAGAAAGAAAAACACGGCTCACCTAAAAGTGCTCATAATAAGACCGACAGAGGACGTGTAGCACAATAAAGTTGTTTTGCATCTGAATGAAAAGGTGAGACACACAAACAGAGAGAGATTAAATCAATCTGGCACACTCGATCGGGATATGTGATAGAGCTGGGCAAAGATACCCAAAGCGGTGAGAACTTCACGGACGCTCTTGTAGTGGCCCCGGGTAAAACGGATTGGTGAGAAATGGTGTGCTGCGAACCACTTTGTAAATCCATGATCTAGAAATCGTTAGACGTCGTTACCTCCAAAGAAGATCAGGAGGCTCTAAATGACGCTCTAAGCAACATGAAATGGAAACTCATCGTCTCCCTTTCGAAAACCAACGCTATGAAGCAAACGTGTGCGGTAAGGGATCTTGATGAAAGCAACGAAGAAACCCTTCCAAAAGCGTGCAGGGTAAAAGTGTGCTGGGTTGTCTGCAGCATCCGAGAACGGTTCAGAGTGGCTCATCCTCACAGTAATAACAAATGACTGGTATACTCCCCCTCCTGATATAGATAATTGTGTAGTCTAGAAAGAGTATGCAATGTCTTCTATTGATTGATTAGTAAATCCGGGCGTTTCAGCCGCTAAGATCATTAGTCCCGTAATTGTAGTATGTGTTTTTATCGCGGGAAGTGATGGTCATCGTTCCTAGCTTGATATTGAGATACGGCGCCGACCAACCTTTCGCCTTGAGGTGTTTTCCCTAATAACGTATCCCGGTCAGAGGCACTGCAGTGACATCAGCTAATGTTCTTGGCCACCTCTCCTGGTCAGACAACGAGTTAGAGAATCAGAGTGGCAATAGTGCCGCCATCATTGAAACGGTAGAATCACTGTCCTTAATGTTAAAATATGTGGACATTTCTGCTGGATTCCAAAGTTTTTCGTTTCCAAAAAAATGCAATCGTTTCCAATAAAAATCTAGAGGCGTCAAGTTGGGAGAGCATGACGGTCAGGCGACAGGGCTTTTATTGACAAACCAACGACCAGGGAAGTGGACGTCGAGGTGAGCACGTACATCATGACGGTAGAACGCCACTTCACCGTCGTGTTGAATTCACTCACATCCTGCGGTAAGGGCACATTTTCTAGCAAATCCTGAACAACTGCTGCAGGAACGTGAGGTATGTGACCGCAAAGAGATGGTTTGGGAGAACATACGGTCGAATCATCTGATCGCCCAGAACGCTAGCCGAAAGACTTATTTTCCATTGAAGCTGGTGGCGGCTCAGCGGCTTTGCACGACGATTTTCGTGTGCACAGCAATTGTGCGCATTGAACACTCCGTCTCGTGTAAAGGTGGCATCGTCGGTGCACAACACGTGTGCGATACATTTGCCTCCGTTGGCGTCGCGGTGGAGCAGGCACCGTGGAGTATGCCATTCGCCGAGAAAGGTTGCCATCCCCTAGGCGTTGCTCTGGCCTGAAATAATAAATGGGTGCTGGCGTCATCCTGTAGAACTCGATGCACAGTCGTCCTCGGTACGACCAACCGTCGGGCAAGGCCTTCAACATATTTAGCGGGATCGTCCTCCGCTGTTTGCCACATCGATAAGGCCACATCGACGGCGCGGTTTTCGACGTCGGCACTTGTTGGCGAAAACGCTCTCGAGCACGCAGCCGTACACGACTCGCCACAACACGTGGCATGTCGGATGGTGGCGAGTGGGATATCGCGTGGCGTACCCACGCACAGGAACGTCGGCAACATTCACCCAACTATATATATATATATATATATATATATATATATATATATATATATGGGACAGACACCGCTGAAAGAGACAGCATGCGAACCGGTGGTGATCAGGAGCTGAACAGGCGGGTCCTGGTCAGGGATAACACCGAATATGCAACAGCCGAAGATAGCAGCACCTGTCCGTCACCACTTACAGCTGCAACTGCCACATGTGCTTCCCAGAGGAGCGATCTATTGCTTCCAGCGATCACTGTAGCAGGGAGGCCACGCACAAGGATAAGGTGGACTACTGAAATAAATACCTTTCCCATGCGTGAATACTAGACCACTACCAAAATGGAAACTAACACTACGGCATACCGACAAAAATTACAGCAAAGATTCCTTCACCGTTTCTCTGAATCAGAAGTTAGTGAGCAAAAAATAGCGGACCAGCGTCGAGTAATTGTTCGGAAGAATCTCCTTTCCGAATCAGTTCTGGAAGTAATCAAGGAAGAAGAGAGAAAAATGCTTCACACTTCACAAAAATGCTTCCACTAATCTGGGCACAGAGGAGATATCAGCTGAACAAACTCAGGGTGACAATGGGGCAATAATGTCATAAATTATTGAAGATGATAGTAGTGAAGAAGTGAGGATTCACAATAAATTTTCAGCTGCACTTGCGGAATTTTAAGAAACGCACCCACAGAATCGCCATCTCATTCCCAGACACAATTGCTCGAAGAAATTGGCTATCAGCGTCTTGCATGATAAAGTTCTGCCACAACATGTACCATCATTCGAAGAAGTGCACACAGCAATTTATTGTTCAGCGGTTGTGGCTTCAAGATGTAACGGTTCTAAGCTTTTCAGCCGCGTAGCAACTGCCCACAATGATCGAAGTGGAAAAAGAATACCACCATGGGAAAGACGGCTGGTGAATTGTATAGAACGCATTAGAAGAGATGTTGGGAGACTCACTCAGTTTCAAAAAGAAAATAACATCAGAAAAACTGAGAAGAAAGGTGAATAACATCCTTATCAGTGCAAACTTACATACAAAGCACGAGCCCTAGTATAGAACAATAACAGAACATCTTGTCACACAGCGACAGAAGATTTTGGCGTGAACAAAACGCCTCCGACGCTATAGGAATTGCACTAAGAGGAGGCAACAAAATATTATTTTTAACAGGAACCAGAAAGTATTCTACAGGATTCTTTCAAAGGGCTTCAAATGGAACTTTGTTCATGATATCAAAGAATGAAGGCTTCTCACAAAGGAACAAATAGAGGATTTTTGGAAACTTATCTGGTCACCTGCTGTGCCTCACAACAATATGATGTGGATTATAATGAAATATGGCAGACGCCGAGATACCCCTCTAATGGATGATCTAATCATCACCGTGAAATTTTCACAAACAGCTTTGAATAAAGCACATAGTCGGAAGGCATCGGGCATTGATGGCCTGTACAACTATTGGCTCAAAACATTTAGTAGCGCTCACCATCATATAGCTACTATAATTTAATCATTTCTTCATCATCCAGAATATATGCCTTACTGTCTCACTGAAGGTACAACTTACTTATTACCAAAGAATGGTGACACATTAAAACACCTCGAAGTACAGGCATATGACTTGCCTTCAAACTTTCCACAAACTCTTAACATCATGTATTACAAACTGCTGATGACACACATTAAGAAACAGAACATCTTAGCGGATGAACAAAAAGGATGTAGACCTAGATTTCCAGAATGCAAGGAATAACTCATTATAGACACTGTAATTATGGGGTTAGTGCTTGAAAAACAAAGAAACATGTATGAATGCTTCATAGATTATGCTAAAGCATTCGACTTCGTGACCCATCCTTGGCTCCTTCAATGTTGAGGTATATACAAGGTTTACCCGTTTGTCCGAAACTTTTTGAAATTTTTATGAGCCGATGGAATACAAAACTGCATCTCTCTAATGGAAAACAATTTCTTCAGATAGATTCTATACATATCCGCCGAGGAATTTTCCAGGGTGACTCTTTAAGCCCTTTATTGTTCTGCTTAGCCTTGAATCCTGTCTACTCTACTAAATAATCTAATTATGGAATCGCATTTAAAAAGGGGAACAATCCTTTTTTCTTGTCTCGCATCTTTACATGGATGATCCGAAGCTCTATGCAGACACTGAGAATCATCTGCGGCAACTAATTATTTTGACAGAGAAATTCACTGACGACAGCAAGATGAAATTCGGTTTGGATTAGTGCAGAAGAATGGATACCACTGGCGGTCATATACAAGTTATGAATATGGAAAATGACAATGAACCAAAGATTAGCGTCATGGAACTCCATGAAGCTTACAAATATTTGGGATTCCAACAGTCACTCCGAATCCATTGCCACTAAGAACACACTAACAACTGAAGTGTGTAAGCATTTGCATGGATTATTAAAAACTCAACTCTCTGCTAGGAATCTCGGGCAGGCCATATATTCCTGTTATGCCAGTGCTGACATGGCGTTATTAAATAGAGCAATACCGACCTAGACAACTTCCAGAGGACAATTTGAATCGCAATGACTCACCACCGAAAACATCCCCATTCACGTATTGAGCGTTTTCCTTCCTTCCAAGATCACAAGGAGGTGTTGTAGATCTCATAAATCTACTCAGCTCTTAAATTGCATCACTCAGAAGATACTTCCTGGAACATTGCAGGAGACTTCAGCAAGCAGTGAGCGCAGTTGATAATAATCATAGTCCTTTGAACTTCAAAAAGACTGATCCAACTGTTCAGCCAGTCATTGAAATCGAAGAGAAGATAACCTCATAAAAAGCGAAGTCATTGCACGGAAGGTACCTCCATGAGCTGAGCAAACCAGATGTCGACATCTCTGCGCCTCACGCGTGGCTCCAGCATGGAGATCTCTTTCCGGAGACAGAAGCCTTCATGATAGCTATCCAGGACCAAGTGGTGCCAACTTCGAACTAGAGAAAACACATTCTGAGAGAGAGATTCGATCATCCATTCCGACACATGTAGAAGAAGTGAGGCCGCAAGCGATACTATCCAACACGTGACAAGTGGATATAGAGGTCACGCACTACGCGACAGGAATATAAAATGGGGCATGATGAAGTGGTAAAGGAGGCACATCAATTATTTCATTACCAATTATTGGCAATGAAAACGGGCTTACTCGTCCATTCCCTTCCATATTATAATTACGTTCTGCAAAACGTGCTTGAATGTAGTGAGCTCACTCTCAAGTGGGATCGCTCCATTACCACTGACAGACAAGTGGGCAGCAATAGACCTGATTAACATACACCATTAGAATCCATCATCAGGTTTTCCTTATTGATATATTGTGACCGTACAAAGTCACAGCATAACCTAGTTGCACTTTTGATTGATTGATTGATTTTTTCGTGTTTCCGGGCGCGTCAACTTTTTCGGTCATTAATCCCGTTAGTGTAGTGCATGTTTCCCCCCGGGAGATGGCGGTGATCTTCCCCCGCTGGATGGCGAGATCCGGCGCCGACCTACCGTCAGTTACTGGGGTTTCCCCCTAACCTGGACTCTCCCACCAGCGAGGCACCGCCCCAGTCGGGGCAAGCTCTAAGCTCCCGACCGGTCTCCCGAAATATGTGGTAGTGTAGTGCATGTTAGTGTAAGTGTGTGTGTAAGGGGAGAGGATAGGACAAGGAAGAGGAAGGACAGATCGCGCGCGGTCCGTGGCCCGTTTGGTAGGGTACTGCTCCGGCACTCGCCTGGTGTTGATCGGAGAAACCACGGAAAACTACCGATCAGAGCAGCCGGCCGCTAGAATTCTCTTCCAGACAGCAGCTGAATTCGACCTAGCTGAAAAGCTAGTGTCGAAAATCCTGCCGCCGTCAGGACTCGAACCTAGGACCTCCCGGTTAAAAGCGCTGCAGTGTTGCACTTTTGACTAGACTAAGCAGTGTAAGCTCTGTGGCGAATAAATAAGTAGTCGCTCATTTGACTAGGGTAGTGGGGGTAAAAGATTGAGTGAAGATCAAGAGGTCTTTTGGGTTATGGAAGGTGCCACGAGTGCATCTGGAGGTGTCTGAGAGAAAGGCGCTGCTTGGAACCGGGAACCGGCCGAGAACATTCTGGACTTCGACTACCAGCGTTCTAACATCGTCACCGATAAGTAGACGTGTTCACTTTTGCTTTATGCCAGTGTTTATTTTTTTGGTGAAAATAATGAGATCGATCAAGCCAGTTGACTTTGGGATACTGAAGGTTTGTTCGGCAGCGAGATTATTTCACAATAGCCTCTGAGTGAGGGCGTGTAGTATGGCGACTTTATTGGTGCTACCACAACCGGTAAAGTTAATGTAGGAAGAGTAGACCACAGACAAACAATTTTATGCTGTCTGATTAAGCTTTAGCAATTGGAAGTCTTCCTTTTTCTTAGAATGTGAGAGAAAGTGGTTAGGAAGATTCATCTCAGATGTTTTCATTGTAAATGAGAGTTTTTAGATGTTGAATATTGGACGTAAGTTAACGTGGACATAAATGTTTCTGTCTCAGAGGTATGAAAGGTTATTGCTGCAAGTCAGAGCCTTTTGTTAATCATTATGAAGCTTCCACTATATTGTGAAACCAATTTTGGGGTTTGATATCACTTGTATTTACAGTAAGTGTGATGATCAGTAACTGAAATCACATGTTAATAATTATCAAGCTTCCACTATATTGTGAAACCAATTTTTGGTTTGATATGTGTAATTAGAGTAAGTGTATGGTGATGTTGGGAGGCGTGTAGGCAGTGGACTGATTGATGGTTTTTTTAATTGCCATACCCAGACATTAATCCTATGATAGCTCCGAACGGAGGACCAATTAATATGTTATACAAAGGAGGTATTGCCATTTACGTGGGAAATAAAAATTGTGAATTAAACCAGTCATAAAAAAATGTAATTAGCTGATTAAACATACAATAAAATACATAAATTGCAATGATGCAATCATGATTTCTCATGAAATCTTTGGCTGAATCAATTGCCGTAGGCATATAATGAAAAGATTATTGAGGTTAACACAAACTGAAGAAATTGATGTGCGCTGAAAGGAAAACAGTTTACAATACACAGTGAAATCCATGTGGCAATTGCCAGATGTTGAACTTCACGCCCGAGGGCGCATGACGTCATGAGTGCGTTGAACAGGCGACAAGGGGTGGGGGCATGATGCAACTCAGGTCACCACGTGGAGTTCTCGTGATTAACACAGATCACATTGTAGTTCAAAGGAAACCATGGCGTTGCACTGTCTGTGATAAATATCAAAGTAACAGATGAAAGTAGCACAAATTCTGGGACACTGTAAAAATGCGTAGATCCCCACGTGTAGTAACAGAGCACGAGCTGATCCATTAAACTTGTAATTAGCACAGTTCATATTGCATTTGAAAAGGAATCACAGCGTTGCATTGTTTATGATAAGTACATTAAAGCTACAGATGAAACTAGCACACATTGTGGGGCATTGCATTAATTGTAGTTATGAAACGATCAAACGCATGCTAACGCCGTTAGCACCGAGACACTGCACACGAGGCCGAGGCTGGACGAACTGAACAAATTGACCATTGAGACGGTTGGGGGGGGGGGAGAAATTTCCCGCGCGCGCATCGTCTCAGCCAATGACATTCGAGCTTGTTTTTATGTTTTATTAAGAGATTAAGAAACAGGTTTAAATTATAATTATAAATTGCAGGTGAATTTAAAGCGTAAAATTATGATGCAGAGACTGACATCATGATTAATTTTATAATGTGATTGCAACAACACGTGGCATAACAACCGCCAAACATGTCGGTTGCGCGGGGCTGCCGGCTTGTTGTAAGCTGGGCAGCGTCGCAGGGTTGCCACGATTTAACAAGCATAAGGGCTAGTAACAGAGCATACATAATGCACCAAACTCTCTGTTATATTACACAGGATATGTTAGTATTGAATTATAAAGGAAAAAATGTAGATGTTGGGTTGCTATTTTGTAGCGAGTTCCAACAGGTGATTAGGAATTAGAATTACATATAAAGGATTCTCATGCTTTCACTATATTGTCAAACACGTTTTTTGGTGGAGACAAATGTGAAAGGAGCCATGGTGCATTGAATCTAGGATAATTTTTGCAATTGTTTTTTTGAAAGAGTGAAAATATATTTAATTTGCATACAATCGAGTGTATGAGTATGACTGATAACCTATCAATCAAGATCCCAAAGCCCAGAGATTAGACAAGTTCATTGGCTCAAGTTTGGAATGAGCATAAGATATTTTAGGCATAACAGAAAGTTAAGCTGTAGTGTTTTCGCATCCTGGAATATAGAGGGATGGGTGTACGCATACAATATCAGTACTCAACACCCACAACATATCGGCAAAAAATCAAGAGAAGATCCAGAAATATACCGATATGAAGTAGCAGCTCAGTGGAACTTCGGCAAAGTGACAATTGCGCCAATAATGTCAGCCTTGTCTTAATACTTCAGTGATACTTGAAATGACACTTCAAGAACTAGAATGTCTACTCTTGGATCCTAGTAGTATACATAATATGCAACAGGCTCTTATCTTACATGCATTGGCATGCCGTATTGTTAGAAGCCACCTGAATCTTCAATAAAGCAACCGCACACCTAGTCATCATACCCATGAGTTGTTGACATACCGACCAGTAAAAACAGTGAAGAATAAATAATAAAAATAATAATAATAATAATAACAATAATAATAGTAATAATAATAATTGGATTAAGAAATTAACAGCAATACATTCTCATCTAGCTAATCTGTAAACAAAATTTTAGAAAACTGAACGGAACTCTCAGAATATTTCACGTCAAAACAGATAAAAAGTTTTTGACGTGCCATGGGGAGAAGTGAATTCTGTGCACGCTTTCAAAATTGGTACTTGAACACTTGAACAAAGTCGTAAGGTAGTAAAGGTAAGGTTGTCGTAAAGGCTTCTGTGACTGTAAGAAAATCTTGCTACTAAATAAAGTCATCTTGAATGTAAAGAAAGGAAAACATAATTTAAGAATGGCTTGGACCTCAAGATCTTTGACAGTGTACCACACGATTGGATTTTGAAGACCGAGGAGATCTAACTATTTCATCCCAGATGAATTTTGCAAGGCTAGTATGAAATTGTGGAGTACCAGGTTACTTGTACACAGCGGAAAGAAAGCAGTAGAAACCAGAAGTATCCAGATTAACAGGGTTGTTTTTTCAAGGAGATTCGCCATTCTCTCTGCTGTTTTGCATTAGTTTGATCCCACTTTCTAGACATTTTCACACACTGACGTTGGTTACAAAATCCATGGTGATGAATGATCAGTATCACATTTGTTTTACGTGGATGATCATTGTTTGCTGAGAATGAAGCGATTTTCTCCCAAATTCTTTTGTCATCAATGATTTTAGCAATGATATTATAAGAAGTTTGGTCTTCACAAGTGGGTGAAAAAAATTGAAGATAGGCAAATTTCAACGTCAGAAAGCATTAAAGTTGATATGCCCACTGTGATTCAAGATCTTGAGCCAGGTAAAACTTAGAAATATCTGATCTTTGAAGAATGAGAGAAATTCTCGAACGACACAATGAAAGAGAGAATTCACGGGGAGTATTAGAGAACAGTGAGACGTGTCCTGCAGTCCGCTCTGAACTCCAGGAATAAATATATCTGCAATAGATAGTTTGGCAGTACTTATAGTCAAGTAGAGTTTCGGCCTAGTGGACTGGATTGGGCAAGAAATTCGAATCACGGATAGAAAAACCAGAACACTGCTTATAATGCATTATGTCGCCCACCCACGAGTATATAGACTTTGTGTCACGTAAGGAAGAAAAAAGAGGCCTTAGACAAATTAAAGACTCCTGGCACAATTCAATAGTCAGAATCGAAAAGTATGTATTTGGTCATGAAGATGACTCACTAATGAGGCAGGTCATTAAATCTGACGAAGAATGGGAAACAGATACATTATTTGTGTAGCAAGAAGCATTGCGAAGAAAACAATGTAAGAGACTCAGAACAACACAGGCACTTAACTTCTGATGCTACTAAACATGAAATGTGAGACACAAAAAATTTTAAAGAAATCGCGGAGAGACAAACTACTCTATGGACAGTATTTAAAAAGAGTGGACAAGGTGCAGATCAATAAATCATTTATGAGGGGAAGAATGAAGCCAGAATCGGAAGCAGTTGTAATAGGTGCGCAAGATCAGGCGATGAGAACACGACATTAAGATAAATCGGTTCTCAAAATTTCCCAAGATGAAATATGACGCATCTGCCCGTATCAAATAAAAACTATTGATCATATTGTCTCAGCTGGTCCAATTCTAGCAAAGACCGAATACTTGAAAAGACACGCCCGGTTGTGGTTTCCTCCACTGCCAGATCTGTACCGCCCTGGAATTACAAACACATGCAGCAAGATGGACGACCTTTCACCAAAACCGATGTCGTCTGTTAGACTGTGTACAAAAGTACACAGTGTATTGTAGCCCAACAAATTCAAACTGATGTCAGGATTACGGATATTGGATAAAGAAACCGAATATTGCTACCCGGGATTTGGAGAGGAAAAACCGTCATTACTTGTAGATGTTGCTCTGCCGTGCAAAACAATTGTCGTCACGAAGGAGACAGAAAAACATAAGTTTGTTTTAATCTTATTTATTCTTTTTTATCATTTTTCTGTACAGAAAATAAATGGCAATATGACGTTCGTTCTACGCGTACCAAAACTGGATGAACGTGATTCCAGCGCTTTACACGGTCATTTCAGATCTGTACGTAATCGTGATGAAAATACTTCCTCCGTACGCCGCAAAAAGCACTGGATGTTAAACAATTGAACATGGCATGTACGGAAACAAATGAAATTCGCGGAAGAAAGATCAGATAGTTACGCAGTGTAAGGAGTAGAACTCGCAGTGTTGGTAGGCAGTAGAAAGGCGTGTGAGGTATTGTGGTTTACGTACGAGATGGAAAGAAAAAACAATAATCGCCACGGCAGAAGCTAGCATTATGGTGACATCAGCTGCCACGGCAGGAAAGAATAGAAAGAAACGCTGCACTTGGGTAAAATTCTGGGTGCAGAAGACAGATACTGGTGTGGGTCTGCTACACATGGTAGAATGAATTGCGCCTGAAAGATCCACACTGTTATCGTCAGTTCACGAGAATGACTGAACAACATTTTCACGACCTCCTGAGTTTGATAGTGCTCGACATTAAGAAGGACACCTCTATGCGAGCTGCAATTTCTCCACGAGAAAGGTACGGTACATTAAAAAAGTATACTTTTTTGTATACATAAATGCACATGGATAAATCTCCTAATATCTCTGAAGTCTGTCAGCTATGTCGAATTCCTTCGCTGTCTGGAGGAGAATTCTAGTGGCCGGCTGCTCTGATCGGTAGTTTTCCGTGCTTTCTTCGATCAACACCAGGCGAATGCCGGAGCAGTACCCTAACAAACGGGCCACGGACCGCGCACGATCTGTCTTTCCTCTTCCTTGTTCTATCCTCTCCCCTTACACACACACTTACACTAACATGCACTACACTATGACATATTCCGGGAGACCGGTCGGGGGCTAAGAGCTTGTCCTGGCTGGGGTGGTGCCCCGGTGGTGGGAGAGTCCTGGTTAGGGGGAAAACCCACTAGCCGACGGTAGGTCGGCGGTAGATCTCGCCATCCAACGAGGGAAGATCACCGCCATTCCCCGAGAAAACGCATGCACTACACTAACGGGACTAATGACCAAAACAGTTGACGTGCCCGGAAACACGAAAAATCGTTATTCTGTATAATGACCATTCACAACCTAAATATTTTAGCTATATAGGCGTAATCTTTGAGTTTGTTGACGGGTTGTTTTAGCTAAATATTGGTTTTGGAATTTTTGCAGGCTGGTTGTTACTTTTCGATTTCTTGCATCAGGAGAAACATTCGGGTCTCTCATGTTTTCCACGAGGATTCATGACAGCACTATTAGTAAAATTGTGCCAAAAGTATGTAGAACCATCTACACACGTTTGCGACCTTTGTATGTGAAAGTAAGTTGATAAATCACAAGCATTGCATCCATATTAATTTTTAATTGTAATGGATATAAAAGAGTGTTTTCTTGTAGTGACCACAGACTCAAGCACAATGGTCGAGTGTATCTCCAAAGTTTGAAGAGCTCTGGGACCATCCAATGTGCATTGGTGCTATTCGCGGCAAGCAAATAGTCTTCAGAACATCAATATATGCAGAATCGTACTATTTTAATTACAATGGGGCACTTTCCATTGTTCTGCTGGCAGTTGTGGATGCAGAATGTAAATTTTTGTATGTGGATGTGGGAGTGAATGGCCGCGTGAGTGATAGTTGAGTCTGGAGGCACACTTCCATTTATAAAAACATGGAGAAATTACAAATCCCTCCATGTGGTACACTGTGTATCTGTATAAATGTGCTATACCATTTTGTCACTGATGACGCATTTGCACTGTCTCAGCGCTTAATGAAACCATTTCGAGCAAGAAACTTATCGGCAGACAAAATCAGCTTTCATTACTACTTATCCAGAGCCAGGAGAGTAGCAGAGAACGCCTTTGAAATATTGTCCAACAGGTTCAGAATGCTGTTGTCAACCATAAATTTGGGTGTCCAAAATTGATGATTTGATGCTGGCAACAGTTGCACTTCATAATTTTTTGGTATGCATGAACAAATCCAACTACACTGATACATCAAATGCAAATGAAAATTATTTGAAATACATTAGTACAATTAGAAAGATATCACTTCAATAATGAGGTTTCTTACTGTTGCAGGTGACCAGTTGCTATCAATTGATTATCTAGCAGTTGATCCTGGTCAGAGAAGTACAGTGGCAGCACAGAGGCCGAGGAATAAATTTGCACAATATTTTAAACAAAATTATAAATCAATAAATTGCTTTATTGTTTTCTATTTTTATTACATGGTAAATATTGTTATCAAATCGATGTTGAACTTCTACACGCTCATCATATGTTAGATCACGTAACCCGCTTGCAATATATTTGCCAAATGTTGTGGTAGAGTCGTCGTTTTCTTCCAATGTCTTCAATGCTTGAGTTGCGTTCTGCAGCGCGTTAGTGATGTCATCATCATCCTCTGTCACTTTCTCTCTTTTTATTCTTTCTCTGCAACCCAGAATTCCGAAGTTGCGGTGTCGACAGTGTTGCTGCACCCTGGTAGCCATGCAGCAACAGTGTTGCAACAGTGTAACAACAGTGTTGCTGCACACTGACTGTGATGTAGCAACACTGTTGCAGACCCTGACTCCAAATTTATTTCTGAGTTAATTGGGATCACCGTACCTTCGGGCTGTATATTGAATGATCCAATTACCTCATAACCGTCCTTGTATAATAATACAAGATTTGTTGAAAGAACGTTTGTGGATGGAGCATTTGTGGAAACAACAGAGCCTTCTTATGTTTCTAGAGTGGACTTTGAATCCCTCTTCTTAATGGCAGGGTACAGAAATTCCTATTCCTTGAAATAATATAGTGTGGGTTGGCACACCTCACACGTTCTCACGCCAGATTTCCTCCTGTTCTCCACTTTCTTCTTCTCGTTGGCGTAAGTCGATCGTATTGTGTTCTACTTCTTTCTTACCTCCTCAGCAGTGGTACCAGGCCTGCAATACAAAATTATATGCTGTACTTTTTTGTGCGTGTCGGAGGTATTATTTCTGCACTAGCCACATGCACTGTATGATCATTCCTAGGCAATCTAAAGTGATTACTAGATTTCAGCGTGTACTTTAAATGCTTTTCAATCCAAAACCTATATTTTCTAGATTCTTTTGGGGTGGAATTTTGGTTTCTGGTGTTATAAACGCACTCAGTTGCTACAACAACCTCCACAGATTCCCTTAACTTATTATTTTTTTATTACACACTCATAAAATAAGGTAATGGTTTTGTAGAAGATGAATGCATTTAGGATACCAAAAACCAAAATTTCACCCCCAAAAGAATTAGAAAATTCAGATATTGGATTGGAAAGTATTAAAAATACAGGATTAAAATCTAGTAACACTTCAAATTGCCCAAGAAAGATCATACAGTACATGTGGCTAGCACAATACCACAAACAACGCTCTCAAAATCAAACAACGCGTGCACATGCAGCAGATATACGACTATATACTTTCTCCCGGAGAACGCAAGCAATCAAAGAAACTTCCATAAAGTGACACCTTATGTGTATATATATTTATTTACTTAGTTATGTTTTATTATGTACTCACCGCTTTGTGGATATATTCTCTGCAAAATAATTAAAAATATTCGTCCTCTGCTTCGTTTTTGTAATTTACAACCATACTATCATAAATTACTGGGTTGCCTTTATTCATTTCAATTAAGGACATCACTGTCTCTGTTTGTCACGACATACTGTAAGCGAATATATAATATAAATAATAATTAAAAGATGTAAGGTAAATTGGTATTTCACATTCCTTTGATTTAAATATCATCCTTGATTCACCTTTGCACAGAAATCTCACAAACATTTGTAGCAACAGACAGCAGACGACTCTTCTCCAAAATAAATGAATAAAGCTATAGAAATACATAAAAGAGGTACACTCGTAATTCATGTTAATTTTCTATAGTTATCTGCACTCGCTTTTGTACAGAAATTTCACATATGTTTGTATCAATAGAAAATAGACACACAACAGACAAAAACTTTCTGCAAAATAAATAAATATAGTTATAGAAATAAATGGAAGAGCTTCATTCGTATTTCATATTAATTTTGCTATAGTAATCTTCACTCATTTTTGTACAGAAAATTCACAAACGTTTGTAGCAATAGCTGCACAAAACACTTCTGCAACAAAAAAGTTTTATAAATACATGAAAGAGGTACATTCGTATTTCTTGTTAATTTTCCAATAGTAACCTCAACTCACCTTCAAACATCGGCATAATTAAACAGGAAGTAAAACAAGCTGGGTTCACTTTACCACAAATTGCTTCGCAAAGACCCAATACCACAAACAACGCTCTCAAAATGAAACAACGCGTGCCCATGTACCAGATATACGTCTATATACTCTCTCCCAGAGAACGCACGCAATCAAAGAAACTTCCATAAAGTGACACCAGGAGCGCCGTAGACAAACAATATGAAATCTGTGCGTAAAAATAAAACATGCGTCATTTTTTCGTACAAATTACATCGTCTGGTCAGTAACTTGTCTGTACCGACGTGAAATGATGGAAAAATAATCGTGTAGAACATGTTTTAAATACAACAGTTTTGAAGTTGAGGTCAGCGGAATGTGGAGCGTAACAGCACAAGTCGTTCCGATATCGGAGCTCTGGGATTTGACCCGCGAACTTCATGTAAGAACATGGCTAATCTCCCCGGTCGTTGAAATAGCAGGGAAGTACAAATATAGCACTGCTATATTTGGAACAGCCCATAATTTGCGAAAAGGATTGTAGAGGCACCGACAGACCTAAGATCTGCTCCATGGGAAGCTGTTTGCAACGTGGAACAGATTTTATATTCAACCGACTCATAACATCTTTAGTCGTTAATTACAGGCATAATAATAATAATAATAATAATAATAATAATAACAACAACAACAATAGATATAACAATTACTGGGGGATCTCTCACCTACCAGTTACATGCAACATTCTGTCGACCTCTTCAACAAGGTGTACAACAAGGTGATGAGCTCTCTCCTCTTCAGTTCAACATCATTCTAGACAAGGTTATGGAAGAACTCAAGAAGCATGGATTTTGTTTGCCAATCTCACTTGATTTTACCCCAAAACACTATACATCACATTCGCACGCGATCTAGCAATACCAGCAGATAGTAAGGAGCCATCAAACAGCTCTAAATGCTCCAAGAATGTACTGAAAAAGTTGGATTACAAACTTCATTCGAGAAAACTGAATTCATATATTCAAAGACAGAAACCGCTAGTGTGAAGACGAAGTACGGTAGAATCAAAAGTGAACCTTATTTTAAATGTCTCAGACCGAATCGAAACGACAGGACTTGAAAAATTTCACCGCAAAATCACATTAAAAAGGGAAGAAAGCATTAGGACTAGTCCAAAAATATATGCAACAAAACCATGTCAAGACAAACCAAACTTCTGCACTACAACACAGTCATAAATCCAACAGCTCTGTATGTAAGCCAAACATCGGCTCTTAACAGAAAACACGAACTCCAAGGAATAAAAAAAAGAAGACAGAAATAATTAGGAAAATTCTAGGAGCAAGACGTACAAAAGACGGGTAGAGATTGCTCTCAGTCAAAACAGTAGAAACGTTTTGAACCTTTGAAATTGACATTAGGAAAAGGCGAATGTAATTATTTTGTTATCTTAACAGATTCCCAGAAAACCGATTTACAAAGAAGATACAAAATTATATAACCTCACTTATCAACACAACGCCTTGGCTAAACGAAATACGGAAAGACCTAAAAAGCTAACGTAAGATCAGATGACGTTGTTGAAAGAGTGACCTTCAGACACAACGTGAACAAATGGGAAATTGCACCAGAGGCAACGAAAACAAAAACAATACTGAGCGAAGTGTTCTGAAGAACGTAAACTAGCTTACTTGGAAATAATGAAAGCCTATTGTTACAATACGAGGAGCCCAAAGTAAAACTGATTGAGCCTTCCATGAAGATAATTTGCTTATAATAATAATAATAATAATAATAATAATAATAATAATAATAATAATAATAGGAAGAAGAAGAAGCAGCAACTCTCAAAAGTCCTAAGATGGAAGCATATTAGGTCTATATATTAGCAAATAGGTCTCTGTGGGTTTCATTGTATATTAACGGGACATTATGCAGTATAGTAAATTCAAAGAAGAAGGATCATTTGTTGAAACTGTGAAAGATTTTTTAATATTTTAAGTAAGTTTATCTAAACTTCAACTTTTGTAAAATAATTTGAATTCAATCAAGAATAATAATTTGAGCAATCATTTTTTGAATTGTGGTCGGCGATTATGGCCAAGAAATAAATAGAAATTTTCTTGACACGATTAGTATGAGATTAAATTGTTGAAAAACGTAGTTTGTGTTCCGATGGAAATTTGTATTTTCGGGTCATTCCTAAAGTAAGCTCGTGTCAGCGAGAAACTGGTAGAAGGGCGCACCCTAGGAAAGGAGGTGGAATGCAAATTTTGAGATTTAATTATAACCAGTAAAAACCTTGGAGTGTTACGTGAGTACGAAGGTAGTGATGATTATCTGAACAAGTGTCGTATGAATGGTTAGATATTGTTTTGTATATTGTATTCAATGTTATTCTTGTTTATGTTTGGGATTACAAATACTATTCAGGAATTACATATGTTCAATTTTTACAATCAAGTGACGATACTCGTACTTTACTGTGTGTAAATCTACAAAGGAATCCTGTAATTTTTTGTTCGTAGAATTGACGAGCAGTCAAGATAGATATGTCTAACTTTCTCTCAGTTAATAAACAATTGTCTCTTTCTCTCTTTTCACTCAGTTAATAAACAATTGTCAGAGCATGGTCAAGGCAGTATGGACAATTGATGACCCCCGTTCAGCGGAAATAAAACTGCATGGTATTGTTGCAATATAGAGCATTTCCAAGAGCCATGATGATGAAACTTATGGGATAGCATAAGAGGAAGGGGCCTTCTAATGTACCTGAAATGTACCCGCCTAATATTACACAGATATCTTCAATTCAATCAGGAAGAAAGAATTGGAAAGCATCAGGTAGGGAAAGATGTAATTTTGACCACTTTTCTTCCTTTAATTCTTTCCTCCTTCAGTTTTGTGTCAATTAACTTGTTTGAGAGTTTAAAATAAGCACCTAAATGTTGTCATGATTTGAAATGAATTTTAAACATGATTGAAATTAATTTTTGTAAAAAATAAATATTAGTGAAAAAGGACAACACTATGTTGTACCTCTGACCAGGGCCAGTTGTACCTTTGACTGCTACATAGAAATTATAATAATTAATTTGAACCAATTTTATTAATTAAACTAATTTTTAACAATATAATATGAATATATGGTGCGCACCACAAATAAACTTTACAGAAACTGTAAAATACATTTTACAGAAAAAAGGACAAATTTGAACAAAGCATATGAAAATGCAAATCGTGCAAATCTGAATAAATGTAGGTTAACTATAAATTAATAATTAAATTTTCTAAATTATAGTTTAAACAAATTATAACCTTTTACACAAAACACAAACACTTATTGAGTAATTCGGAATAAAAATCATCTATTCAACACTAATGAGATACTTCGACGCTAAATAACAAATGATGTTGCTGACGAACAAATCCACCTGCCTACGATGTATTTGGAAGCATGAACACAATATCGTCTTTGCTTCTAGGCCTCTTCTCAATTCCCTGAAATAGTAAAATAAGAATAAATAATCTGAAATGAAGTAGCCATATGATCTGTTGTGCCTTTGTCTAGTCAAAGGTACAATAGTACATATAGTACAATAGTGCAACACAAGCTCGCTTTTCACAAAATCAAGCATGTTAAATTTGGGGTTCACATGTTTCAAATATTATTCTGCATATTTCATCTAAATGTCTGTCTTATATATTTGTATTGTTCTCTGAGATAGAATGGATATAATTCAACTTGTTACATAGAGTAATCCCAACAAAATACTTACTTATGAGGTTTCAAATAGATTCTTGTTTTTACACACAATACACATGAAAGTTTCCAAATAAAGACAAGACTTACAGTACCTCTGGCGGCAGGAGTATAAACTAGGAAAACCCACTTCTGAAATGTACCAGTAATATACACTCTGGCAAGGAATGGTTAAAGGTACAACAGGTCAAAGGTACACAACCTTCCCCTAAAGATGGGATAGAAAAATGTTGGTGGAAATATTTCCCGTCTACTCACGAGATTCTGGTAGGGTGGTTTCAAGCCGCTCTCGACGATCCAACTATCTTTCCGGCGACTTTCACTGAAGGAGTTAGGTTTATATGACGAAACTGACTTCTCGTGATAATAAGAATAAAATCTTTAGTAAATCTGGCAAGACCAAGACTCCGAGCAACTGTTAGCCTATCACGTGCCTCCCCACTATATATACGATTTTTACATCTGTGTAAAGCAGTAACCTGAATACCCATTTAGAGGGTAACAATATTCTGGTACCAGAGCAAAATGTTTGTATAAATGGTGCTTAAGGAACCAAATAATTTTTTATAGTACACAGCGTTGAAGTCAATAAAGTCAAGAAAAGACATTATATTTCTGTAGTATGGATCGATAACGCTTATGACTTCGATCTCATTCGTGGCTTTTGTAAATCCTTCCTCTCTACAAAGAAAATGCACAGTACTATGTAAACATATTCCAACACTGCATGGCTACTTGGTGTGCCAAAATAAAGTCTCGTTTGCTGGTGGCAGCTAAACCACCAAGGAACTGAGGAATTGCAAATGAGGATTTTTTCAGAGAGAAGCTCTTAAGACCTACGGTTCTCCGTAGTTCGAAACAATCTCATAAGAATGTTAAGAAATTCCAGATTTTAATATGAAATCACGAAATATCCTCAAATTCTCATTTATCATCACCTCTACAAGGACCATCTCAAGCTTTAAGCCAGAGAGAAGAACCAGCTTACCTCGTTGTTTGAATATGTAACTCTATCTACGCAACTCTTCAGTGATACTATTTGAATGGAGTTTGGCATTGATAAAGATGCTGCAGTACACGTGAAGAGAGGAAGAATTCTTGATCCTGACAACTTCACTCCGATGTGTGATAAAAATATCGAAGTACTTGGGCTAGAGGATACCTATAAATAGATAGAAGCTTTATTCTACAATTGGCCAGATGTTGCCCGGTGGCAGAATTAAGAAACATGAAAGTACATTTGCAATTAAAATTACAAATACAACTAAAAATAAAAAAAACAATATTTAAAAATCAATATAAAAAACAACAAATTATCTTTGCCACTACCTAGCACATACAAATGGCATTTTCATATTCTACAAATGCAAATACACAAACGTTCAGGTACAGAATAATTTTTTTACGTTATTATTCAAACATACATATATACACAGACATATGAACCCTCACATACACACAGGCCTGCAGTTATTCACTTATTACCATATTCATACAAATATTGATACACATTTTTACCTAACACTATATGTAATAAAATAAACACTTGTAATAATTATTTCAAATACCTTTTAGATTGGCAGAACAAACAGAAAGAAAGAAATCACTTCACTATCGCACCGGATACCACTTTACCTTAATATTAATTCCTCAATACCTTTTTAACTGTAGACAATCCAATTATCGCATCGTTCACTTCACTTCTTCACTTTTACTACAGGTTTTTACCCTGTTGTCAACTTTTTTTATATTTTTTAAAATATTTAAGCCTGCATCAATTTTTGAACACAACTGAAGCAAAGATGTGGCGTAATATTCAAAATAATATATTGAAGAGTGTCGCAAAAATCTGTAAAACTTTCAAATAGAAAGAACCTCAAATCAGTACTCAACACTTGAGCAGTACTTGTGTCCTTATATAATTTATGTTTATATATATATATATATATATATATATATATATATATATATATATATATATATATATACCAAGTACCGCATGCACCACACCAACAGTTGAACTCGTTCAAACAGAGTTGAACTCGTGACTCATTGCTAAGTCGCTAGCCTTTCACCACTGAGTTGCGGGTTCGATTCCCGTCGAATCTCATGTGAAATTTGTTCCAACAAAACGAGTTTGGCTGCTTCACAAGGGCTAGTCCAACCATTGTGAAGTGTCCCTACCCCTATCCTTATTCCTTCCCAATTCTGGCCGCTGCGTAGTGACGCAGGAGCGCGTGGTGGGAGGCGCGTACGCGGAGATGCTACCTGGCGGTTCTCTTGATAACTGACTGCGACGAGACGCGACAGACATAATATTAACGGAGGATTACTCCAAAAGCGCTGTTATTAATGGAGGATTACTCCGAAAAGCGCAAAGCACTCAACGCCCCCCATGGGGTTTGAAGACGCGTTGCGTCAAAGTAAACGCAACAAATTAAAAAAAAAGTTCAATGACAAGACAATACTTACCTGGGAACGAAGGATATGGAGGACTTCTAGATTTTGAGATCTTGTGCACGAAATAAAACAACAATCTTCGCAAAATTCCTTCAAAAACCGACGGTTCTGAATAAAGCAATTCCGGCCCCGGACAATAATTTTCCTCCTTTGAATCTGAATCTAACAGAATCTGTCAGATCAGGCATAACCGAAGAAGATAGGCTGAGTGAATGGACTCAGAAGCATTTCCACGATATACTTTCCGCTCAGCTCAAAGGGAACGCTGGGAACATGGTATCATCAGTTTCCTGAATAAGAAAATGTGTCTTCTTTGTTGATACAGTGTCATTTCCATTCAGAACAACGTAACCATCACATCAATTATCAAAGATATGTGATTGGATATATGAGTGTAAAGAATCGCTGCCACCTTTGCAATCAACCGGGCAAAACTTTCCAACACATAATGGGTGAGTGCTCTGCTTTGGCACAAACATAATACCGGAGTCGGCACAACGACATTGCTTCAGTACTCCATCAGGCCCTGGCTGCAAATGTGAGATGGTGCAGAAAGAAGTCTCTTGAAACTTTTTGAGCCGTTCAGGATTCAGTTTTGGTGGAAACTCTTGTGGAATGTTGCAGTTTCCACAGACAGTAAAGTTGGGACCAACAGATTAGGCATAATACGGGTCGACAAGATTTCACAAAAAGCGATTATTGTCGACATACCTATCTCTTAGTTTGGTATATATCTGCGTCCATTGACGAGAAGAAGCGGATATGTGAGGCTTTGGCTATTGAACTCAGTGAATTGGGGCGGTTGGTATGTGGTAATGTAGTTCGTGTGGCCATGACTCCAAATAGACTGATCTTTGTTGAATTAATTTTCTCGTCTGCCAAGCTTGGCCTTAAAAACTGACACATTCAGACAATGTAAAAGGCTGAACTCCTGAGCCCTCTACGCGTTGCGGGGACGTTTTTAATGATATAACTCACGTCAAATCCTGACCACTCGAGATTGAAAGCGAAGCAAGCACATTGTTTCTCAGGTCCCGGGGGCTGCTGTAGAGCATTATCTTGCTAAGCGAAAGAATTAAGTAATAATAATAATAATAATAATAATAATAATAATAATAATAATAATAATTTATTTGTCTCATTTAACAGCACAAGCTGTACATGACACGACAAATTACATATCACTAATACAATATAATATTAATTTAGAATATTTAATGCAATACAGTAATTTGAATAAATATGAAAATTTGAAAATCAAAGAAAATACATTCCCGACATGTACAATTATAATATATAATGCAAATACCTTTCTGCTCATGAAAATGAAATGAAATGTTCAAGTTACTGCCATATCGTAGCAGCACTTAGGGATGTGCCATTCATCGACGATTCGATTTCAAAGCAGTAATTTCTAATTTACTCTTCAAGCTTTACCAAGGCATACTCAGGAGCCAAGGTTGAACGTGAACAATAAGCTTTCGTGTACAACAAACCCACGAAAATTACGAGTTCCATCAATTGAAATCCCATTATTAGAAACCAGCGCATGCGCGGTAGGAGTCTGTTCAAAATTGTAGTGCTGGCATGCGGAGGTTGACCTCCGAGTAATTGAATCTGAGCTCGCGATTACAGCGCTCCTCAGGTTATCTCCCGTTCAGCCGACGACGGAGGAAAAAACCGGAATCAGAGGTCCGGTTCCACTCGTTCACACGGCGAAAACTGCTCAATTTTCTGGGCCAATCAAAATGTGCTTACGTATCTGTTGTCTGCCGGTCTTAGCTTGATTTATGACGAATTGGAAATAAAATGCCAAGCAATTTCGACATAAAATTTGTATGCTTCCTTTCTTCATTTTGCATAATTTATTAGAATGTAATAATAATAATAATAATGCTAATAATAATAATGATTAATAATAATAATAATAATAATAATAATAATAATAATAATAATAATAATAATAATAATAATAATAATAATAATAATAATAATTGGATGTTACAGTAATGGTATAGCATATGTCAGGAATAACAAGTTAAATTACTCTTTCTTCGCATTACTAATTGTTATTTTATGAAACAATAATATATAGACACAGTGCTAGAAATCATATCCTGGGGAAGTTAGATAAAGGCCATGGACATGCGTATGAGTCAATATTCCGGGCGACGACGCTCCAGGGGTAACCAGAGCCACATCGTCTCAGAAGGTTATTTTTCCTCATACGTCGAATGTAATCAGAAAATCCTCTCCATTTATGAGCCTGTCGCGTTGTGAACATATCACTGTCTGGTTCAAGGAAATACACGAGGTACGAAAATCTGAGATATTTGAATTTCGTAGTCAAGAACCAACTGGACGTACTCGGAGGCTCCGATTGAAAAGGCGGGAAAGAATCGGAGGGAAAACTATTACTCAGTTGCCAGAATTACAAAACTGTTTTGGCCGACTTTCTAATCCATGAATGGCAAAAACACACTAATATCTTTTTTAGTTGTTTCTAAAATATAATTATGATCATTTGATTTTGCTGCGACTTATTAAAATGGTTCTCTTGTATTCTTCTGCCTTTTCGAGAAATACACCATTTTACAAGTTTTTCAAATTTTATGAACGTATAATTGCAAATCTGCAATTATAATAGCTTTTCTTATAGACAAAAATTTATAGTGATTATAGTTGTTAAATTTATGGAAAAACTGGCCGCTGTAAAAGGAAATTCCGCTTATTTGAGTTAGACTTATAAGTTATTGTTCAGAAATTTACGATTGTTAATTAGTAATGATTTGTAATTGACAATTACAAAAAATTGATGCAATGAAAAAGGAATAATAAAAAATTATTGCATTTACAGTATTTTGAGTATTTGAAATATTTTAAATACGTATGTATTTAGCTGTTCAAAACCTAACGTATTTTGAGTATTCTTTAAATACTTATTTAGGAAGTAATTTGGCGAAGTATTTAAATACTAAATTTAAAGTATTTTGCCCAAGCCTGCCGACACTATCCTGATGCCACTTTAAATTCGGCTAACGCAGTGTATGACATTTGACAACATTTACAAAAGTCATTATTGCACAAAAACTGTCATTAAATATTAGTAATTGTATGGGGAATGTGCTGTTTTCTAACATCTCGGATCGAAGGCTTTTTTGAACGTTTGACGCTCTTCCTAGTGACAATAAATGCATGATTTTGTCTGATCTGCGTGTTATATCGGAGGTCATGAACATCCACTTCACAGTAACGTTATCAGTAAAATCATGTGTCGACAGTCATTGAGATTAATGAATCGTTTACTTCCTTGATACAAATGATGAATGTGCGTGTTACTTGTTTATGCTAGATAGTTTTAAAATCAATGTCTTTCCAGTGAGGTCGTAGGCTTCCGCGGCCAGAGTCATGTAAATGATCTTGGCTGTCCAGGTGACGCCGCGTCGAAGGCTGTGTTGCCAACACAGGCTGTGCTGGCAACACACCCTTCGACGCGGCGTCACCTGGACAGCCAAGATCATTTACAATGTCTTTCCAGTTGTCTCACGTTCTCCGGAATAAAATTTATTTTGAAAATGACTGCAATTTGATGTTGTAAAAGTTCTTAAGCAGGATGAAAATTTCTTTTGAATTGAGAGACTTGTGAAGAAATTGAGAAACTCTGAAAAATGTCCTTTTTACGGTAAAAATGGCAGTCGGAAATAGGGGATAAGGCATAATCGAAAAGCAAGTATCATTTTAATGATACTTGCTTCAAATAATATTTACAAGATGCAACTAATGTTCTTCACAAAATTCCTGAGTAGTGTATTCAATTTCTTCGCTCAGAAATTGTAATGTAGCCGTTCTGAGTATGTAATCTTCGCTTCCTATGACGCCTATTAATGCTATTGTCAGTTCGGCCCATTTCACGATTATTAAAGCCAAAGATTTGATAAAGAACAGTCCAAACCAAAAGTTTGCAAGCGTAGCTCCGTGAACGTAAGGAAGCATCACAGTAACATATCCAAGAACTTGAATTGTTCATCTGAACTGCTTTTGATAAACGTTTTACATAATTGTTCTTTGATTTTAGGGCATTTTTCAAACATTTTAAGTGCATTTTATTTATCATTTTTGGTGATGTTTTATGTCATTAAAATCCCCCCTACTTACTAGATATGAAAAAATTTAAGGAAAAAAATTGGAGCGGTTTTTGAGAAAAAATTGCTAAAAAAATTGTACTTAACTATATTTGGTGCAAAATTACACACAACCTACTGACATTTTCGAAAATAGGAACATGAACGTGTTTGAAGATATGACTTTAGGGAACGGATTCCAGTAGGAAAAAAGTATTATAGTTGTTGGAATATACCCAAAAAATTGCAATTTTACAATTTTCAAAATATCGGGAATTTCAACGAACATGAGGCCTGCAACATTGTCTTAAGCGTCCTTTACGCTATCGTAGGTCAAATTTTAATAAAAAATGTGCAATTTTTGAGAAAATTTGAAAATGTTTTTGTGACTTCCCTTAAGTACCCTAAAATATCAAAATATCAGTTTGAAACTCCCAAAGCTTCCAGATCGTGCAAAACGATCGAGAACTACCAGTATGAGAGAAAATCGTCTGAAAGGTTTAGGCGCTAGCGGTGACCACACACGGACAGGCTGACGTTTTGCCGTTAATCGATTTGTCGGTATCAAGGACCCCCAAACATGGATTCTGACTACACCACGTGTTAGAAGATTTTTTCTATATTTAGCAACTGGATTTATCCACCATTTCGAAACCAGGGTCCGGCAATATATTTTTGCCGAAAATCGTCGCCGTTTTTCGCCATTTTCCGACGCACGATTACATAACTTTTTCGTCTTACGAAGTACATTCGTACGGGCGAGGAATTAAAAGGGGGGTGATTTTATTGTCGCGAAACAAAATGTGTGCATTGCTTACATTTCCATAATAATGGTGTAGTAACATCAAAATACTACTTTTTTAAAAAACATGAACTTGAATTTCAATATGCTTGTTAGGAAATGTATATATATGTAAATAATATATTATAATGTCTTGTGTTCCGTGTCTTGTGTTTAATAATAATAATAATAATAATAATAATAATGTCTTTATTAATGGGGAGGGTCAGGCCATAGGGACTACTCTTCTGCCTAATCACAATATCTAATAAGAAACAAATCTCATTCCTATTATTAGTTTATTCTGACGTAAAATTCTTCACAGTAGTAGATACCATAAATTAGACTCAATTTTCACGATAAAAAATTCGATGACACATGCCATCTTTCCTCCCCGTGACCGGTTGGACAGCGTCCACAGGGCTTGCTAGAGCAATTGACGGGTCTTAATATAATGTAACCACACTTGTGACACGTGTTTACAAACTGAACCACAAATAATTAATTTGCTTATTGTAATGGCGCGTTGACTGACCATCACCGAAGGGGGGAGGGTACCCACACACGCAGAGTGCGCCGGTAAGTTGTTGATTGCAGGCACGCTAATTTTGTTTGTAATGGGCGCCAAGCTTATTACCAACCTGTTATCCGGCTCCGGCATTGAGAATCCTAGGGGTAGACTGCTCTTCATCAAGGAATGCAGTTTGTTTCACTAACTGCGTTAAATAATACATTATTTTTTTAGTGTAACCCGTGTAAATGGCGGGAACACGTTTATTAAAATTAAAGGAGTTGAGAATACAATTGTTTTACTTCTATTTGAATTATCTCCAGTCCAAGAATGTTACTATGTAAAAATGGAAAATGTACATGGTAACGACGATTGCGTTACCTCGCTTCGGTGGGACTGCACACACACTGGTCGTTACCGGGGCAGCTCCGGTTGTGAAGTTACGACGAAGCACTGCTGATGGGTGCCCTCGCACTAGGCTTGCTCCCGTTGCACGTGCTCAGGAAATTTGCAGCAGGCTACATCCATTCTCTTGACGATGAGTAATGGATGTTGACTGGACGAGGCCGTCAGACGCCACCTCCCCGCGTCCATGCACCCATAATGTCGGGCTGCGCACCCATTTGGATGCCTCTTAGGTGTCGCTCTGACTGGTCCTTCAAACGGAATCAATTCCGATTTTAACGAGTGATGGACGGTCAAATAGTTCAGGCCGACAGGTACTTGCCAGTCACTTGTCGGCAAATAGTTGATTCCATTTAGTGCCTACGTCGAGCGAATTGTCTCAGGTTCAAATGACCATCGCGTCTGCGTCTGATATGCCAAGTCTGTTCTGACGCCTGTCAGTTCTCATACAAAGCAAGTCTGCTCCTCTCAAAGTTTCAACACCAAGAAGTTTTCTCCTCTAAATTCTGACACGAAGTGTTCTTCTCCCTGCCTGTTGTCCCCACGCTATGTTATCCCCACCCCTTTAGAAAGCCATTTGCTCCGTCACGTGCGTGATACTTTGAATCTTATTGGCTATGACTTGAGACGTCTCAAACCTTCCTCTGGGGTTTTGCGTGGATTGGATAAAGGCGATTCCTCTCTTAGCGACCTACTTTGTAATGCTTCTAATTGGTCGCCTTTGCGCGACCACGGGTCCATGGACCACGGGTCCATGACCTTGGGGGGTGACTGACCATCAGCCTGCCGTCTACTGATCACTTGATGACGCGTCGTCAGGGATTAGCGGGCTGAGTACCACCGGACTCAACATGACTGTTCCGATGATAAATCTAGCAATCACTTGGAAGAAGGGATGAAATTGGGTGGGGGTAGGCTCTTTCTCGTCTTTGAACGTCGATTGGCGGAGGGCGCGCGGGGGGATGTGTCTTCGTGAGCCTGCGAATTCTTTGTGAAAGCGAAAGGGACGGCGCCCGCGAGCCGGTGCACACGTGCGCATGACTAATTTGTTCGAAGCGGGGCGCCGTGCGCCTCAGGACTAATACGCGTGACAAAAACGTTCTCTCGCGTGACGCGATGGTCGCATTATATTTGCCAGACACGTCTCATTATGTTTGCCTTAATTTAAGGATTAAATGTACTATAAACGTAATAAGAAACTACAGTCAATTAATTCTACTTACCAAGTTCGAATTGCTCTAATTTCAATAACAAAATCACACAAAAACACATCATCAAAACAGTCCACAATATCCAAAACACAAACAAACCACTTCGTGGGCATACCCGTCCTTACGTCACAAAAACGTTGCCTGGCATTATAGAGGGCGCTGGCTGGCTCTTCCTCTGAGGTATCGTCAAGGCGAGGGCCGTGCAAGCTAAGAGCCGACAAGCCAAGGGCCATCTAAGGAAGCTGGAATTGGTCGCGGACAGAAGCTATTGTTTTATGACCCCAGAGCTGTACAGGGTATACAGCATTCTCACGTAGTAGAAGTCTGTACACAACAGTGCGTCTATAGAGATCTGTGCGTAAGTACGTAGTAAGTTGAAGAAAAACAAGTGGTGTTATCACATATTTTCTGGCATTATATCTACCTGTTGCAATTTTTAAAAATTCACAGTGTTCAACGAAAATGAGACTGCGCTATTCGTCTTTACGCAACCTGAGGACAAAATTTAATCAAGTTTATACAAAAGAAATACATACCTTTTGAAAAAATAATGAAAATGTTGTGCTTCGTACAGTATCCCCCCAAAATTAAAATATCCGTTTAATGCTCGCAGGACTTTGATTTCGCTTAGATTGAACGGATAATATGAATTTTTGAGAAAATCGTTTGGCTTTGATGAGCGTTGACCACAGACGGAGAGACAGTCAGACGGACGGACAGACGTTTCGCTGGCAGTGAAGTTTTTTATTACAAGGATTGACATAAAGTGGATGTGTACTACGTAACGAAGGATGTTAGAGTAGAGGATGTAATTTACTGCATTTAGCAACAATGTTTATCCGACTTTTCGTTTCCAACTCTGGCAGAGTATTTCTGTAAAAAAAAACAACAACAAATAAACCTATTTGCACCGCATTGCATGCGTAGTAAAGCTAGAAGTAAAATAGCCGTTCGGGGTTTACAGGAATATGGAGACACGCACGGTGCTTCTGAGTGTGTCAGGACGTGTGTACGTGAAGATGGCAGTGTCCGGGAGTGTTTTTCAGCGGTAGCGCGATATTTTGAATCATCACCATTACGAATTTGAAAAAAGAGGTACATGGCATTCATAATTTTTCACATTTTAATAACTTTGTTCGCATATCTGTATTTTCCTTATATACACATTTTGCGCAAAAGATGTAACGTCAGTAGTCAAGCCGGACAGACTCCGCAAGGGCTAATAACTCGAGTGATTGATTGATATTCTTGGTGTGTCAACTACTGTGGTCATTAATCTCGTAAGTGTAATGCGTGTTTTTGCTCGGGAGTGGCGGTGGTCTTCCCCCACTGGTTGGCTAGACCCGGCACCGACCTACCGTCGGCTTACAGGGATTTCCCCAATCAGGTATCTCCTACCAGCGGGGCACCGCCCCAGCCGGGACAAGTTCTTAATCCCCGGCCGGTCTCCCGGCATGTGTGGTAGTGTAGTGCACGTTAGTGTAAGTGTATGTGCGTAAGAGGTGAGAATAGGACAAGGAAGAGGAAAGAAAGATCGCGCGCTGTCCGTGGCCCGTTCGTCAGGGTACTGCTCCGGCATTCGCCTGGTGTTGTTCGGAGAAACCACGGAAAACTACCGATCAGAGCAGCTGCCCGCTTGAATTCTCCTCCAGACTGTGTCTGAATTCGACCTAGCTAAAAGGCTAGTCGCCGTCGGGACTCGGACCTAGGACCTCCTGATCAGAGGCGCAGCAGTGACAACAGTCGATGCTCTGAGCCACCATTCCCGGTCTGATAACTCGACGTTCAGTGCAGTGATCTAAACGAAGCGAAAGAGTTGTTTAGAAGCGTTGTTGTACTGAAAAAAACTACCGGTAGCGGTAGCTCAGTGCATCAACTGTTGTCACTGCAGCGCCTCTGATCAGGAGGTCCTAGCTCAGAGTCCCGACGAGTACCCTACCAAACGGGCCACGGACCGCGCGCGTTCTGTCCTTCCTCTTCCTTGTCCTATCCTTTCCCCTTACACACATACACACACTTACTCTAATATGCACTACACTACCACAAATTCCGGGAGACCGGTCGGGAGCTTAGAGTTTGTCCTGACTGGGGCGTTCCCCCTGCTGGTGGGAGAGTCCTGGTAAGGGGAAACCCCAGTAGCCGACGGTAGGTCGGCGCCGGATCTCGCCATCCAGCGGGGGAAGATCACCGCCATCTCCCGACAAAAACATGCACTAGGGACAACAAACGGGACTAATGACCGAAGCAGTTGACGCACCCGGAAACACGAAAAAATCAATCAATCAAAAACTGAAAAGAACTGCTACTAAAAGGAAAATAAATAAATGGGTGCGGCGCGACAGTCTGTGCGCGACTACTGCAAAGTGAAGCCTTTGAATGGTGTAGGCCCTTGCGGGGTTTGTGTGCGCACCGCTCCAGCGTGACGGCGGCCAAGTTGAGCACGGAGGCCGCGGCGGAGAGCAGCTGAGCGGCGCGGGCCAGCTTGCACACGGCGCCCGCCTCGTCCCACTGCGTCACGAAGTACTGCAACGCCTCCAGTGGCCCGTACACCAGCAGCAGCAGCAGGTCGGCGGCCGCCAGGCTGCCCAGGAAGAGGTTGGTGGCCGTGCGCGCCTTCCTCTCGCCCAGCATCACCTGCGCACCACACACCACACGGCTCACCCCTCCCCGCCCAAAGGAGAGAGGCTTTATTGGCGGGAAACAAATTTTCCGTTGGTACCCTGGTTCTCCGGGACCTAGAGAGAAAAATAATTAATTTTTTGAGGGTTTATTATAATTGTATGCTCTTCAAATTTTCAGTAGATTCATTGTTTTTATATGAATTATTTTCTACAAATTATTACGAATTATTATATAATTACGAATTATTACATTATATATTTATAATCAAATTATTACATTATATAATTACGAATTCTTATAATATATAATTAAATAATGTTTTATTATATACAAATTTCTACGAATTATTTTCTACTACTTTCTACTTCTTTACTGGGAACTTATTCTGCGAGATATTTAATTTTCCTGATTTTGTAGGTCTTGCTGACCCACGTTTCCTTTGAGGTAAGTAATAAATTCAAATTGGACTATGTTTATTATCTGTTTTCGGCTTATGCAGTGATTAATAGTACTCTTAACACGTAAAATTAGAATGGGAAGGTGAAGCAGGATTATTTTTGGTTATCTTGTAGCTATAATGGACGAAAAGGAGCGTTTAAAAAGGTTCTGAAATTAAATAGAAAAAAAACATTTAAAAATAATACAATCATGGTAAAAACAGTTAGGTTATTCCTGTATTCATTGTTAGGAAATTCAACCACATAAATTATATCATTGAATTAGTGGGCTAGAGAACACTAATATTTGATAGACCCAGAGTAGCATCGGTGAAACATCTGAAAATCGCTAGCAATGGAAGGTTAATCATCTCCTATATTAACCGATCACTAGTAACATGAAAACTAGGAACAAATTTAAAGTAAGCGTATCACAGGGACCTCTCCGTCAATCATGGCGAACATGCTCCACCCGAGCGTTAAGATCGGACAGTATATAATACTGAACGTGCAGCACCGCGGCGTCACTAACCTGACAAAGCCTGCGTCATGGCAGGAGAAACGTCGGCCTCTCAGCCAACGACGCGGCGTCACCCGGAAAGCCAAGACGATCGAAACTAGAAAATAATTCTTTCTCTGGACGGCTACGAGGGGAGTGTGTGAGGAGTGGGCTCATTGGAGGGGCGGTGCAGGCACTATCCTCCGCGAACTTGCTCTTCCAAGGACCGAGGAAGTCTTGCGCTGGGTCCCGGTGGCAACTCGTAACCGCGGCAGCTCTGGGTACCTGTTTGGGTAGGCCACTAGAACGAAGATTACAGACGTGCAGACGGAGAGAAGCAGATGTTTTGCCATAAACTAATTTTCCGGTATCAAGGTCCCACAAAACGCGGATTCTGGCTACACAACGTGTTAGAGAAAGCAATTTACTGTATATATAGGAGCAAGGAGCATTGTTGTATGTACAGATTTCTACATTGATTGTCTGAGCGAATCCCACGAAAAAGAGCAGTTTCTCAATTTACTTCATTCTTATAATTTCAATATTACAGTGAACGTACCTACACGGAATACACTTAAGTCACAGAAACCAATAGACCAAATTATAATTAACAAACACACAATCAGATAAATTCTTACAATTACTAATAACATGAATACTGACATTATAAATAATACACGCATGTGTAGAGCATTTACCAAAGTTAACATAAAATTATTTACAGGCTACGTGCTGAAGGAATCATGGGACGCAGTTTATGACGCAAATAAGAAATATAATTTATTTTTCTCAAAGCTTTCATGTCACTTTAAAGCGTGCTTTCCTCTTAAACAGAAAATTAAACATTTCACGCAAAAGTAACACTTGGATCACACAAGGAATGAGAACACCGTGTAAAAACAAACGTACCCTTTACTTTATTTCTAAACATCATAACGTATTACCTGGTTTCCATGTCTACGTCCGAGAATAAAAAATAATTTTAAGGAAAGTAATAGTTCAGGGAAAAAAAATGAAAAATAATTAGCATATTTTGAATGCTAAGAAGGTTTCCTGAGCTAATGTATTAGATGTAAGAAATTAGTTATCAGTTAGTTTTTAAGCCACCAATACATGTGACAAAGTTGTTATTATAACTGAACCATGTAAACTTCTTAAAATGAAATAAATAAAAAAGGGCCTCTGCATTTACATTTCCAATTCTCACTTCCCTTCGCTTCCTAATGTACATATTACTTTAACAGATTTATTTTCTTTTCTTTTCTCTTTTCTTTTCTTTTTTCTTTTCTTTTTTCTTTTCTTTTTCCTTTTCTTTTTTTTCTTTTTTCTTTTCTTTTATATTCTTTTTTATTTTATTTTATTTTATTTTATTTTATTTCATTGACTTATTTATTTATTTCTCTCCAGTCTAGGCTTCGCTCGTACTAACAAGTGCTGTTTTCCCACTCCCTACTTTCAGTTTCCCTAATGGTCCGAACCTTTCCTAGAAATGTTCCTAATTCTTTCATGAATTTAGATCTTTTATCACCTAAAATGTTTTGGGCGAGCATTACGTTCCTATATTGGAAGTAGTAATTTCCCATTTCCATCTATTTTCCTCTCCATGTTTCGGTCGCACAGCAAATAAAAATGATGTGGATTCAGTCTTCCCTATCACCGCAAAGCACACAGATGCCATTACCATTAGAGTCCTTTAATCTACGTTGCATCCACCCCCCGACCCTGAACCAAGCGTATCTCCCTCTTGCGTTCTTTCTAAGTGTGTGAACGTAACTATCGCAACCCCATACCGGACTCGCGTGAATTTGTACCACTACCGAATGTTTTTCGGCAGTTGCTGCCAAGATCTCTTGCCTTTTAATATCCGCAAGTCTATCGGAAATTAGTTCTATCCCACGCGTTCCTCTTTCACCCACCATCTCCGGAGAAACGTCTCCCAGACCTGCACGTTCTAGTAGCAGTTTAATTTTGTACGACGAGTAGCGTTGGTTGCTTCCCTGTAACTACACTCTAAAGCATCTATGTATAAGTGTGTCAGCCTGTTCCTCTGCTAATTTAATCCTACGTCTAATGGGTTTCATTTTAAAATCTTTCCAAATTCCTACACAACCGACCTCTCTTAGGACTCTGGCATTTGCTGCGAATTTAGACTCCGAGAATTAATTCGTGATTTCTGCCCCATAATTCATGGCTGGGAGAACTAGCGATTTAAACATTGGATCGCACACCATTAAAGGCAATTCCGGAACTCTGCGCTCTGCGCAAACGATTTCTATGAGCGCAATTCTTTCTTTACTGTTCGCCGCCACTATGTGATTATTCCATCCCCCATTCATGGAAAAGTTTGCATCAAGATACGTAATTGTTTTGACACAATCGATCACCTCCTGAGCGTAATACCATTTCTCTTTGTTACCCCAGATAAATCCATTCTTGAAGACGACTACTTTCGTTTTTTGAATATTTACTTTTAGTTCCCATGTCTCATTATAACTTTCTAGGATATTTAAACTTTTCTGTAAGCCCTCAATAGTCTCCGAACATAAAACTAAATCATCAGCATATAGTAGTCCGGGAATGTTCAGGCCATCAATTTGCGGCGCAGCCGTATCCGCTTCTTGTACCCACGTCAAAAAATCGTTTATAAACAAGATAAACAATAGCGGTGAAAGAGGACAGCCTGTCTTACTCCTACTGTCGATTTTATTTATCGCGTTGTACTTTCGTCACCGCACCTGACACAAAAATTTACTTCTCTATACATGCTCTGCAACACTTTTAAAACTTTACGTGAGGCGCCTAGCTCATTTCGCCATAAAGCTTTTTATTGATAGAGTCAAAAGCCATTTTGAAATCTACAAAACTGCAATATAAGTGGTCCCGTTTACGTGCAAGTGCCTGTTTTACTAGGGTATCTAACATAAAGATATTGTTGGTGATTGCGAAGCCTCTCCTAAAGCCTGCTTGCAATTCTGATATTTTACTGTTTTTTTTCCGCCCATTCACTCAGTCGCTCGTTGAGTATTTTACAGAACAGTTTTCTCAGCGCTGGTAAAAGACTAATTCCGCGATAATTTTGTGAGCAATTCGTATTCTTAAAGACCGGTTGGAGGATAGCTGTTCTCCACGTTTCTGAATACGATCCGGAATCAACAATTGCATTTGATAAATTCAGAATACTCCCTCGGTCTATGTGCTATAATTCCGATGGGAATTAGTAAACAATGCCAATAGGCAGTAAGAAGCAACAGTAACAACAGTAATAATAAACGATAACAAGGAAGCTTTAATATAATTATAACAATAACAAGAAATCTAACAACATGGCTAATCAGAAATTCCGCACATACTATGCCCTTTAAAACACAATAACCTCGGACTCGACACTAGACGTTCTTCAGCTGGTTGTCCACAACATTTGAGGCACGCGATTCTTTAAATTTAGATGACAACAGTGTGCAAATGCCGAACGTTCTGATTCGCTCTGCCTTGGGTTATGGCGCTAGCGTCATCACGTGATCACGAAATGTCAACTACATTCTAATTTTATTCAGACTTTAGGCCATATTGTTTTCTATTCGGATCATAGTTCGAACATTTTTCAGCGTCGGGACTCAAACTCCCGGACCTCCCCGTCAGAGGCACTGTAGTGGCACGAGTTGGTGTCCTGAACCACGTCAGCTGATAAGTACTTCTTGATCAACACCAAAGCTGTATATATATATATATATATATATATATATATATATATACGCATATATATATATATATATATATATATATATATATATATACACGCAACAGAAGGGAATGGCCTCGCCGCAAATCACCCGGAATTTCTCGTTCAGATTACGGAAACCAGCAGTCGGCGTGCGCCTTTAAAACTCTTAATTTCTGGAAAATAGTTATGTAACATATGGCGATATGCATATTTATGAACTCTTCACGCTTGTTATGATGAGCTACAAAATCTATAGGGTTCATTTAAAAAAATCGAAGTTGGGTCAATATCTCTGCAATAAAAAATGCAATACCGTAGATAGTGCAAATGCAGAACCGTAGATAGTGTTTTTCGGAATATTCGATTTCATCGAAATCTTCCTTCACCGCAACGTAATGCACATTTCGAAGGCTTGAAGCGAAGGCAGCTGTCAGGGCTTCAAATCGGGAACGATTGCAGAGTCGCGCAAGATACAGACATTTCGTCAATTGAAAATTAACAAATTTGTGCTCTTCTTGGATTGTATTTAACAAAAGTAGATTTTATCTAATAAAAAACTTAGAATTTTTTTCTGAGTTGTGGCTAGCTATAACCTCAAAATTCTGGACGTTATAAAAGAAGAGAAACTTTCAAGGACCCGCTACGGAGAAACAAAGAGATCGCTTCGTTTCTAAGTGATATGCAGAAGTTCAGTAAAACGACTTTATAAACATTTGTTCCTCTAATTGAGGAAAATCCAGTGGTGATGTTTCTTTTCTGAAATGACTCAGATGTATATATCACTTTTATTATAAGTGATCAAACAAATTGGATCGTCAATGTTCTCACTTGAAACAACTAGTGGAGCTAAAACAGCACGTACTTTCTCGCCCATATTGTCACGTAAAATTACACGAAAAGTTCTAAAATTTTCAAAAAATTGTACATGATTTTACTTCAAAATCTATCTTTAAGGAACACATTTCATTAAGGGATAAATCTCTATCTTCATAATTGTAGTTGCAGAAAGATCTCGAAAAAAGTTTAAATTTTTGAAATTTTCGAAAAGTCATTGTTTGCAATGATCAAATGGCCTGCACAATTCTCCCAAACGTCCTTCGCACTATCCAACAACAAAAACGACGGACATACAGACGGACAGACTGACAAGCAGACACTCAGACGGACAGACAGACGTTTTGCCGTCATTCGATTTTTCGGTAGCAAGTACCCACCAAACATGGGTTCTGGCTAGACCAAGTGTTTAAGAATTTTTTTCTAAACTTAGCAACTGGGGTTATCCACTTTTTCTTTACCCTTTAATAAAAGTTTCTCTGAGAAGAAATAAAAGAGGTCATCTTCGTCAACATAATAGTTTTATTAGATAGCCGGCTTTCGACGGCTTTGCCGTCATCATCAGTCTCGCTGCTTTCAGCAAAAGTCGGTAGACTGTGCCTACCGACTTTTGCACAGTCTACCGACTTTTGCCGAAAGCAGCGAGACTTATGATGACGGCAAAGCCGGCTATCTTAATAAAACTATTATGTTGAGGAAGATGACATCTTTTATTTCTTCTCATAAGAACGTCAACAACACCACATCAGAATTCCCGCCGTTTTTTCGGAACATTACATACCTTTCCCTCACCTCCGTAGCGAGAGCACTCGGCCGCTGCGCTGAGGGACTCACCAAGAGCACGACGCCGTTGCCCAGCACGCCCAGCAGCAGCGCGGCCGCGTGCGTCGCCACGATCTCGTCGAAGAAGTCGTTGTGCCTGCGCGGGTCCAGCATCTCGGCGGGGGCGCCCACGCACACCATGTGCTCGGGCAGCTCGCTGTTGTTGCAGGGCGGGGCAGTGGTGGCGCTGGTGGCGGCGGTGGCGGCGGCGGTGGCGGCGACGGTGGCGGCGGAGAGCGACGCCGTGGCCTCGCCACTCACCTCGCCCGCTCCGCCCGCCACGCTCGCCACGCTCGCCACGCCCGCCTCGCCCGCCATCGCCTGCGAACAACAGCGCATCAAGCTACCTCTCTCGCTTCTCAGAAATACAAAATCAACAACCCTGGTACAACCTTACAATTTTGAACTAATTACGTACTAATTTTGTACCAAACTCGGTGGTACCGGATTCGGTGGTATAACGGTTAGCGTATCGGACTGTTGTACCCGAGTTTGCGGGTTCAAACCCGATCGAAGCCGTGGATTTTTAAGGGCGAAAAAATCCTTCGTACGCCTTCCTTTGGAGGGGAAGTAAAGCCGGTTGTCCCATGTAGTAGATGTACTGCATGTAAATGATCCTCAAGCCTAAATGAAGCCTCTGAGCAAAATTAAGTAAAGCCGGTTGTCCCATGTAGTAGATGTACTGCATGTAAATGATCCTCAAGCCTAAATGAAGCCTCTGAGCAAAATTGAGTTCCGCCTATTTCGTTGCCCAAGGTAATACCTCCTTTCTCCGCTAGGTGGTGAAAGAAGCGTAGCGAAATTTGCGTGGTTAGACGGAAGAGCGAACCTGATGACTCGTGTCGCGTCACGTAAAATAAGGCATTAAATAACTAACAAACAAAAAAGTGCTCAATTAAAAACGTCACGCACAACTGGCAGTGCTAGATTGACGCCAAAATAGCACCCACTCTTGCAAAAATCATAATGCACCATTTATGAACTAATTTTGTTCCAAATTTTTTAAAATCGACTATATTATAAACAAGGAATATCACAGGGGCAAAAGTAGGGGGAACATTTGGCGCCCACCTAGTAACCCCATTTGTCAAAAGTTTCAAAATGCGGAATAATAATACTTCAATTACGAACGAATTTTCCACTCAATTATAAACAATTGAGAAAGTGGAACTGCAAAAGAGGTAGTGCGAGATTGAGACACAATTCCTCACATAAAAAATTAAATCAATAAATACGCAATAACGAGGCTATAATTATACACTAAAATATCATATTTTAAAAAGTCTTAAAAGCAGTTCTAAGCTAGAGCACCAGCCATTCTAGTTCAACCAATGCATGTGATGTACGCGTCAAAGATATGAGAAATAGAGTATTTATCACAAGCAATAAGCGAATAGATGGTATTACATAAAACACAAGACAATAAACGTTGAAGCCAGTGAACAGAATACAAGAACTTATGTTAACAAACAGACTATAAAATAGTGATACCAGATTCAGTAATAGAAGAATCGGGAAGTTGTTATAAAACGTTCTCCAGGCTCATTTCTGCGAGCCGACTTTGCGAAAGACATATATTAGAAAGCAATTGTTCGTGCCCGAAGAATAGGGAAGTATTGATATATACGGAAGTATATCTGATTTAATTGTTGACTTCAAAGGAAAAATGAATAATCGAATTTATCTGTTCGCCAGCAATATTAAATATATTCAAAATAAAAGAAAAACACATGAGAAATATTTATTCTTAAATTCTATTTACATAGCTAACGAATGGTCTAGCTTACAAACTAGATACTTACAAACTAATCTAAATCTACTTTGTCTTACATCCTGACTTAATTTAACAACGAACATTATTTACATTATTTACAGTAAGCAGTGCATACACATATAACACAAAAACATACACTTATAAACATTACACATGAAATCATTTAAACACTATTTACACTATACATTGTAGCCACCTCATTTAAACCGCGACTGCACGAGTCATCCACAGACCATCCTCTCTCATCGATCACAGGGGTATTGTCTTTGTTTATGCTCGCCTGTACTCGAGTGGGATGAGGTCATCTTGGGCAATGTGGCGAAAATAGCAGGGAGCGCTCCCTGCTATAGCCTCGGCGACAATGCGCTCACGTAGCACGCGCATCTTTTCGCCAGCGGTAAATTTACGGAGCAGCGCTGCACTTGACTCACACCACTCGCCCAGAGCTCCTACCACGATGGGAAGGAAGCTGACGTCCCGGAGGTTCCTGGCTGCTAGAAGGGCGAATATGTTCGTATTTCGCCGCCTTCTCATTATAGCGTACACCGAGGCGCCACGGGTATGCTACGCAGACCGAGGCGTCAACGACGATCGCTTGATGGTCCTTAACCAGCACCAGGTCCGGAGGGAAATGGAAGGACACACACACACTGTTTTTTTATACTAGATGTTTTATTTTAATGTGTAGCCCAGATAAATCTCCATATCACTGCCAAGTTTTACAGTAAACAATAAATATTGCCAAATTTGAAGAACCGACTTTTATTTATAAACAATACATTGTAAGCGTTGATGCAGAGTACAGAAGGAAAAATATGAGGTTCTAATCTTGGCAAATGCGACAATCCTTTCTCTTTCCCTGAACCTCTTGACAATACAATGAATTCATGGATTTGAGAGTTATTAAAACCTGTAATTTTCAAGAACTAAAATTATTTATGGTATCTATAGCGCTTCATATGTTTAAATGTTATTCATGAGATTGGTAAAATGTTGGTAGGATACAAGTTGCAATATTACACGGATACAAAAGTACGCAAGAGATGCAAATTGTAAGTGAAAGAACGGACTGTTGTAGTACCGCGAGTTCGGAATTATCTGCTTGCGGAAACGTACAATAATGCAAGTAATTGAGAGTGATCAAAGGATAGAGCAACAAATGTATAGTACATCTAATTTTGATATTTTTGATTTTATAACAAAGATTAAAGTACGTACGCGATCTCGTGTGAAGTTAGCCCGAATGGTTTTTGTTGGTCTATATTTTAACCGACTCTGCTAAAATTGTTTTAACGAGTAGTCGTATTGGCATAGTAGCGACGCGCCCTCATCCTTTCTTACGGGACACTCATCCTCCGGGTTAACAAGCCTGCACATGGTTTATGAGCCCTTTGCTCCACCAACCGCCGCGACGGCGGCAGCACCTTTAACCGTATTAGAGTTCGCGCCGAAGAAAAACACCCGTCTCTTGACCGGGCATGTTTTATCTACAGTTTCCCAAAAGGGCCATTCGCCGTAAAACAGCTTGTTTCGGCGTAATTGAATTTTCCAGAGAATTTACAAAGGTAATAACACGTAATAACGAAAAACGTAATAAGATAGTAACGAAAGTAATAACAAAAAGAAAAAAAAGGTTTTAATGCAGGTTCGATTTCAAATAAACAATTTTGTGCTCAATTGAAAACGGTGTACTATTGCCTGAACGTAAAGTCTCGACAATTAACGAAAACATTTCTGTTATTGAACGTTATGGCAGTTTGCCTCAAGTGAGTCAACGTATAGGGAGGTTTTCAAGAGAAACATAACGGGATAACGGGAAGATATCATGTGTTCTCGACCACCAAATATGGTGGAAAACGAATTTCGGGAATGGATGGCGTGGATGAAAACATCGTATCTGCTAGACAGACAAAAGACGACGTATGTGATATCGCCACTTTATGAACTCTCAAGTGACAACAGGAGTGTGTGGAGAAGGGTACCTCCGGATAAGATGGTAAAAAGTTTCCCTAAACCAAATGACGTATGAGTGGTGACATTATAGTTCTAACATAAAAATAATATTTTTGAAAGGTTTCTTATCCCCCGTCCCACCATCCACACCCCTCACAGCCAGAAACGTGTTTTTTTAATTTTAATTTTTTTCGGTAACTTAACACTATTTTATCTTACTGAAAAATATGATAAATAAGAAAACAATTTAAACTATCAGAACAATATTTTTTATATTTTATCACACTCAAATTCAAACAAAAATTATGTTTTTGAAAAAAAAATAACAAAAATAATTTTATTTTGTCTTAGAACCTTGAAACAGGTTCGTAAAAGTTTCAAACGTTCCTCTTAAAACACAAATTATTGTGAATTTTTTCAGATTTTTTTTCGAGCGCTAACAATGAGAACTAATATTAGCGAAAACCATAATAATATAGGTCATTTTGAAACTTCGGAAGCGAATGAATGCTTAAAGATTTTCATTTTAATATCTCGATTAATTCATCAAATAATAGATAGGTAGACATTTTCTCTTATTATTTACTGTTAATAGCCTTCCTATTTAAACACGTACTAAAAGCAATAAAAATTTTGAAATACTCTTGACAGTGTAAATTGATCAAACTTTTACAAAACTGCATATCTATAGTCCCGACTGGTAATACTGATAAGAGAGTTGCTCACTTGATAGCGCCAAGTGCTGCCACAAACTTGAAAATCCACGGCAGAAGAAGGAAATGTATTGTTTTCTTTTCCATTTATGAACAGCAATTGTATGGTTGCAAAGTGGACGAGTGATCATTTTATTTAAAAATGAATTTTAACAAGGAAGAAACGGCGGTTGGCTTCTTGTTCAGGTTGAAATTATATTTATTTTATCTTCAAACGTTACCAGTTTTTTATATCGTTCTTTGGGACGATCGATATTTTGAAATTTCAGTAGAAGACAAGTTAAATTCAGATAAATAAATGGAAAAAAATCTCCCATTCTGATCGTTAAAATTGGTATTTCTTAGTGTGATGTTTGTGTCAACAACAAGGATTGCTGTAGTTATGCCTTTTATCTCCCACTGACACTTCTCTCAGTCTCTCCTCTCCAAGCAAGAGTCTTGACGTCACGAAGGTCACCTTCTCCGAAGGCGAGAGTTATAAGGGTCGCTACACGATTGCCCATTTAAAATCACATGTCAGAAAGTTTACTTTTATACTCAAGTCACTATCAAAATATTAGCAAATGATACATCATTTTAATCCTATTTTCCTGGTCTATCCATTGTCAGTGAGAAAAATATACAGTTCAATTTAAAAATTCAAATATGACTAAATTTCTTGAAAACTAAAAATATTATAGTCAATTTCTCTACGGCATGTTACTTGCCCCATGTTTCCGCATTATTCAGCAAAAACTTCATTTTGATATACTGAACCGTTTAGAAGTTAGCGGGGTGGTCCATAGTTGGTGGGACACCTGTATATTGCGAATGGATGTGTTCCTCGTAGTAAAGTATTACCCGATATTACCTGCGGCCGGAAGTGATAACAATAAGCAGCATCCACTGTATATAATTGAAAATCCACCAATTTAATAATTAAATTAATTTTCAAGAGAAATAATTTTATTTTTGTGAGATAACAAACAATCTGCATGTAGAGATATATTACATTTGATACACTGCATTCTAGAATTTTCCTTGCAATGTCCCCAACGAGATTGCCTCTCCCCTTTGCAAATGAAATGGCAATCATTATCATATCCGGTCAACCGGTTTATGTTCTACCTTTCCCAACAGATGCAGCCCTTCACTGTGTTGATAAAGATAAAATAAAGATAAAGATAAATTTATTTAAACTGCAATTGGGTGTAACCCGGTGGCAGTTAAATACATTAATAAGATAATAAATGTCATGCAAATAATAGCAAAATGGTGGTAATAATAATGCTAAAATAACAACAACAACAACAACAACAACAATAATAATAATAATAATAATAATAATAATAATAATAATAATAATAATAATAATAATTCAAAAACTGATGATTCTTAAAACATTAAATTACACGAAGGAAAAGAAAAGAAACGTCTATTATCTAAAGCCGCATTGAGTGTTTATACAATTAAGACCGAACTGTACTGTCCTTCACTTCACTTCATTTCACTATAACACTAAAAACATTTCCTTCATTATTTCTCTTCTCTACATGACTTCACTGTATAACTTAATATTCTTAGTTAACTCCCTCATAAACTTAGAAACACCCTCAATTAATTTCCTAAACTGTTGAACTCTTCGAGGAAAGGGTTCAAACGTATTTGCAGGCAATCTATTCCAATCCCTTATCGTTCGATTTGTGAAAGAGAATTTCACGACATCCGTTCTCTGCGGTCTTAAATTTATTTTGTGCCTGTGATTCCCTCTACTGATGTACGTAGGAATAATTAACCTCCGTTTAATTTCTTTTCAAGCTGGATGACCGCTATAAGCCTTATACAAAGCTTGAAGAAAAGTTGAAGCAACAGTTACAACATTGTTATCATTGTACCTAACGAAATGTAGTTTTGATGATGTACCTCTGACACAATAAAATCCTCTTTCCTTTTTTAGGTAGTCTTTTGAATCCATTAGTGGTGTATTTTCAGTTCTGTTCGCACGTATTGTACCTGTACCGTTTTATCCCCGCTCTTTCAGCTTATCTAACAAATTTATGGTGGTAATGAAGTTATCAAAGTACAGTACGCCAGGAAAGTGTCTCCGCACCGAACCGAATCATCGGCTCAATAAAAAAAATTACATTTGTGTTCGTAGCAACCAGATCACGGGAAAATAAGTGAAGGGGATACACTTCCAGCAACTGTTATGATTGTGATGAGTACGCAATTTATGTTTTCATTCTTTACAAGCTGCAGCTCGTACCGCCAATATAATTTCCATTGCTAACACTTTCACCAGCCAATGGTGCCACTGTGGAGAGACTTTTTTGACGCACTACGCAAGTAATACTTTCTGGAAGATTCTCTGTTAGAGAGACAACCAGAGATCCTCCGACTCCAACGTCAGGGTATATGTTACAAGTAGCTGAAATGTAAAACACTCTCTCGAAATACCGTTAGATACATAATCATTTATAAACACGTGTAAAAACGTGAATATTACACAAAATTTTCACTCACTAATAACTGCATCCGGAATGAAAGAACCGCGAAATATTTTTTTTTCTTTTTTTTCTCCCTTTCAAAAATTCAAAATTTAAGTAGTATATGACTTAGTGTAGGGATCACAGAATTTTGAAAATGTGCACACATTTCAGTTTTCCCCATAGCACGTCATACGCAGTTTTAACTGTTTTTTTGACGTAAATAAATAAATAAATAAAATAAATAATAAATAAATATTATTGCTTGGAGATAAAACAGATACTTCGCTATCAGGCACATAGCCAGGGGAGAGGCTCGAGGGGCTGAAACCCTCCCCGAAATTCTATTCTTTTTTGTTTTTTTCATCCATTCAATATTTATTTATTAGTTTATCCAAATATATCGACATGTATAAAAGTGGATTAAAACTCTGATGAAAAAAAAATGATGCTGCTTAAATATTTTAAATTGTTTGAATCAGAAAGAAGATCAAAAAGTTGCTTTTATAGTTGACGCCTCCTGTAGTTTGGATAATTGGAATAGAAAATAATAAATTAAATATTGTGTTTAAACTTCCCAAATAATTTTATGTGGAAATAATGTTTAAATATGTTTAAAATCATGTTGGTGTTTAATCTTTAAGAGCACCTCTTTTAAACAAACCCAATAAAGATATAATAAATCTCGTACTATCCATTTTTTTTAATTTTGGAAGACCCTACCGAGAAATAATTCTGGATACGGCCTTGTTCACTATCGTTCCGTAATCTTATATATATAAAAGAAAGTCGTGTTAGTTACACTATTTATAACTCAAGAACGGCTGTACCGATTTGGCTGAAAATTGGTGAGCAGGAAGCTTAGAGCCAGGAGACGGACATAGGATACTGTTTATTCCGTTCGACAGCGTTCCTGTGTGAGAACGCACGTTTCTGCACGTTTTCGCACGTTTTCGCGTGATTTCGCACGTTTTCGCGTGATTTCGCGGGTTTTCGTATGTTTGAGCGGAAAGGAGTTCTCTGTTAAGGCGGAACAAAGTTCGCCGGGTCAGCTAGTGAAACAATAGAAATCAGTTCTTTTGTCCTGGCATTTAAAACATTGTAAACTCCTATTCCCACATTGGAACAGCGTCTATAAATAGGCGGCTGTTTAGAAAAGAAAAGCAATGTTTGAATGCTTTAAAATATGCCATAGTTAGTGTGCCACCATTTTCACCATGTTGCAGTAAGACAGAAATTATTGCTACAATAAACTCGCGGTAAATAAATGCTACGCTTTGCTTCTTCGAAGAATTGGTAATGACAAACATTTTGCTTTGTGTTACCATTTAGCCGCCCTCAGCATTAAGCGTATGTAGTCGGTAAACGAAGCGAGTCATTGCCAAAGTGTCTTTTCAGTATACTTGTGTGCGGTGAGAGGAGTGCAAAAAATAGGTGTAATTATGAGATGCTAATTTCTTTTCAGCAATTATGTATTTCAAAAACAAAAGCACACGAAAGATCGCACCGATCAGATCGCGGGATTTTGTATCGCGCACATTCAGATGAGCCAAAAATTTCATTTGAAAATTTATAAACAATTAGCAACTTTTACAAATCTAAAGCGGGGAGGGTCTCCTGATGTCCCAGAGCTAAAACGGCAAATTAACAATTTTGAAACAATTTTCAATTTTATAAACAATTCCAAAATATGAGCTTGAATGACCGAGGAGTGTCCGTAAGTTGTGTCTGATTTGAATATCTCAAAATAGCAGTTTTGATAGGAGTTGCAAATTAATTGCCAAAAGTTATTTCAATTTTTGCCGAAGTGCTTCATTGGCGTTTCATTCACTGGTGTTTTGACGCCAATACTCGAACGAAAACTCACGATCAGAAATATTTTTCCGTCATGGCGAATGCGTATGGAAAATTTATTCGTCGACAGACAGAGATGACGGTATATCCGTCTCACATCGTTATTTAGGGGCAGTGAAAATCCGTGGAACTCAGTATAGAACTCACCTGGAATAACCAAATTTGATCATTATCACAATCAGAGGTTCGTTAAAAGGGAGAGATTGATAGAATCCTCTACTCTTTGAGGTAGTAACAAGATTCAAAAGTGCCTTAACGGGTTTATATCGGTTCCGACCTCTACCTTTGAGGTAGCTATGGGATTAGTAAATCGTAATAAATAGACCATGACTCTAATTAGTTTAACAAAAGAACTAAAAATTACAAATTCTGCTTTGAAAGGAGGTTGCTGCTCTCACACAGCAAGTGTGTCAGCAGGAATAGGTTGTGGAATAGTTATTTCGTGACTATTTGGTCACTGATGGTGTTCTAATACAAGAAAATCTTGATCTCTACCAAGTTGTGATGTTGGATATGTTAAACCACACCCTCTTCTTTATTTCCCATTTCTATATTAAGTCTGTAATTTTTTTTTCTGCAAGACATCCTCCGTCCCTTGCTCTATGTTTCTCTAAGTATTTCAAAGTGATGAATCCGAATCTGAAGCCAGAATTGCGCCACCACCCTCTAGTTTTTTTAATAAAAAAAAGCACCCACAAATTTACAATTTACAACACAGCGCGTCGGCATATATAGAGAAATGTGTCAAGCTTTCGGGTCTGACAACAACCTCCGAAAACAAAAAAATTCCATTTCACAATTGATTTTTTCGATTTAAAATAATGGAAAATAGTGGCGCAATTCTGATTTCAGATTCGGCTTCAGCGCGTTGAAATACATAGAGAAATGTATGTCAAGTCTTTGGCGCTGACAACCTTTTTTGTGTGCCTGTGTTATCGGAACGAAAATATGAAACGGACGAAGACCGAAGGGATTGTTTTGTTACTGTTAGCAATTCATCACGATGAAACTGTTGGCAGCACAACGGAAAAGAAAACAATTTGGACATTATTAAGTTCTAAACGCAACAAACCCGTTCGGACATGTCGTGTTTTGGGGAATCTAGAGCAGCAGTTGTGTAACAATTGGCCTCTCACAATGTTCTTACGGTTATTATTGCTAGCATAATCTAATATACATTATATTTTCTTTTAAATCAATAAAATATTTCGGAACGATTTCTGACGCTATTCTCCTAGATCTCAGTGACACTCACTTATGGCAACGAGGTAATGGAAAACATTCCACGGAATTTAAACTCGAAATTTGTTTTGAAATTCTGAGTCGGAACATGTAAGAAAAAAAATACAAAATAAAGTATCGATTTTCCCTTCGATTACTATTAAGAAGACTTAAAACTGGGTGCAAAATAAAAATTGACGAATAAATAGTTCGTTGTGTCCACATGCACGAAACCTATTCTCACACATATTAGAATCTCGGGATTTTACCAACACAGAGTGGTGCAATGCCAATAACTTTTAATTAAATGTTTTCAAATTTGTATAAAGTCAAAGTGCAATTCGTCACCTCTCCGTAAAATTCTGTTTCTTTAGAGACCTCATTTGTAAAGATTGGTGGAGCGTGAGAGCCTCAAAAGGTATGTATAGTATTGAAACAATATAGGACTATATATATATATATATATATATATATATATATATATATATATATATATATATATATATTTAATGTACGAGCTGCGCAGCGGCGTTTATCAACCAGCGAGATCGCGCCTAGAGGAGTGGGCAGGAGGGATAGTAGACTGTGAGACACGGAGACGTGCACAAGGCGAGACAGAACTCATTTAGAGTACTGACGGGTGACTTGCTCAAGTCGTGTGCATCGGCTGTCCGTTTGAATATAATTTGCCAGTGATTTGCTTTTAGAAACCTGTTTCATCTGTGTGCTGACAAGTCTGTGTACCAGCAAATATCAATACATTCAGCTTTTCGTAGCAGTAGCAAGAGAGATGGTGCTATGTGTGGCCGTCTGGTGCATGGGAGTGTGGCCTCAGCAGTAGTGATCGTCTCTTGTAGCCTGGAGCCTCCGAAAGGTCCGTGATTCCAAAAAACATTGTAGATGGGAGCCGACCAGACAATTACGAATTTGTGCTGCCATTCATTCGTACACATATGTGAAGTGCCGGCAGAAACCTTTGGTGTACAATTTTCCAGAGTTGCCAACGGTCTTCGTAGAAAATTATTCAATGTATTGGAAATATATGTTGTAATTTTAAATTTAAATTTTTGCGACGAATTGGGTAGGCATTTATTTTTTTTCAGATTGCATCTGTGGTATAAAGGAAATATTTGGGTATTGATTAGCTCTCAATAGTATCGAACTGTACATTGAAATGAGTAAGAACGCAAGTTTTTATGCATTCACCGCATGAGGACGATATAATAATAATAATAATAATAATAATAATAATAATAATAATAATAATAATAAAATTGTCTTTATTAGTGTCAAGACTCAGGCCATTAGGCCTGCTCTTCCGCCATTAGGCCTGCCGCAGGCCATTAGGCCTGCTCATGAATGTATGATATTGGTTCTACGACAAGTCACGAGGGCTACAAATTCCCATGTTCCTCATACAGTTCCCCATACAGTTCCTCTTTAAATGCTATCGTTTGTTCTTAAAACAGTGCACTTGCTTTTCTTTCCGTCGGAAGTCCGTGGGATAACGCAGGCAAGAAACTCGCCCTTTAGCCCTCGATTTCCCATTTCAGGATATCTGCCAAAAAATGTTTGCGTCCTCTAGTTAACGAACCATGGAGAAGAGTGTGGAGCCGTCTCATTTCAAAGAATATTCCGACAATTATTGAAAGAATGTTTCACAAATGATCAGAAAAGGGGCTAGGGCATCTAATGGATAAACTATACTGCATTTTACAGATAACATTCCTATTTTAGTAAATTTTACATTGCGAATTTTAATATTATCTGGTAACGCAATACTGAAGATATCTCAACTAGTATTATAAAAAATTTCCAAAGCTTTAACATGTTCGGAATACTTTGATTGTTATACTTTTACAGGAGATCGCGCTAACAAATGCTGGGGTGATCAGCAAGCCCTTTTGTATAGTTTGAGTCCCAATTCCGAGAAGTGAGATGTCCTACCGCTAAAATGTAGACTAATTGGCTCACTGTCTCCTTAGTGTAGAACAATTATCCTTTATCTTCCTTACAAAATTCCACATAAGACGTTTCCTCAAAAATTTTAGACACGGTTTTCGTTTCCGAAACTTATTCCCATGAAATTCTTAAAATAATAGGTAAACTAAAGAATAAATATTCGATCGGTTTAAATGAATATCCAGATTGCTTGTTAAAGACCCGTACTGGTAGGTACCTAACCCGCCGGCGGGCGGCGGGCGGCTCCTTTGCGACCCGGCGGGAGTTGGCTCAGTCCTCGGACCCGGAAGGCAACAGGTGCGGGACGCGGATGAGTGCTCCCGGCGATCGCGTCTCCGGCGAGAGGCCACGAAATTCGCGTGATCATCTCAAGACTTTTTACGCCGGCTGCATGTCGGTAATTGAATAATTCACTCGCGGTTTTTGGTCCGGTGAGATTTGTTTTCTTGCGTGTCTTGCGTATATGAAAACACGCCGTACGTAATAAACTCATATGTTTGAAGTTTCAGTAGCGTCAAAATTGACGTCGCGATGCAGTCTCAAAGTCACGTTTACAAGTCTAGATACGAGATTAAAGTTGAAACCACAGAGTTTCGTCGCGAAGTATCGCAGTCCGGAGATGAAATTGCAGTAGTTAGATTGAAATCAAGTCCGTATGTTGACTATTCGAAGTGATGTTTGGCAGTTGAGTGTCGCTAATTGAATCCTTCACATGCGAAGCGCTCCTACCTCAAACCCTGCTCTTCCCGCGCGAAATCACCAGCCCAGACCGTCTTTTCGCTTCTCTCCTAATGAGAACATAGTAATTCTGAGACGCGGGACTCGCAGCTGCGTCGAAATCGCCGATTTGCTGACGTCGGTGTCGCGCGGGCAAGCTCCGCGAAGCTTCTCTTAACCTCCTTATGTGATTGGTCAAAATCGGATTTCTTTGTTTGACTGTGTCGCGGCTGTGAACAACTTTTGAAGAGCGCGCCTAGAGGGCAGCGCTCAGCGGCAATCGAGGGAGTCGGCGGAGGCAGCGGAGCAGTAAAGACACCGCCCAATCCCTGGAGACGAGCTTCCGGAGAGCCAGCAGCGGGGCAGCGAGTCTGCAGCGCCGCCCGCTTTAAGGCGGGCGCCGCCAGCCCGAAGACAGAGCGCTAGTGTTTGGTTATTGAGTGAAGTTGAGCTAGGAGATTTGTACAGTACTGGAAACATAAATTGATCGCGGCCGTCTGCGGCTAAGTTCAGCTTTTGCACGGCTTGGCCAGCCCTTGTCATGACGAAACGTCGCAGGCGGAGCCTCACAAACCATCGTAGCCAATCTCAACGCAGGGGGGAGTGGCCTAACAAAATTACGACGTACAAAATGGCGGGCGCCGCTAGTTCAGATGTGGAAGTATTTTCAAATGCAAAATACATGAAAGAAACACTTGTATGAACATGAAAGTAAATTCATTGAAATATATATGAACTCATAGCACTTAATCACTGTTAACACAATTCTTTTTGAATAAATTACATTGATATCAGATAAAATAACACTAATTTTAGAACAATTATGTTCTTATAGATATTTAAATTCCAATATTCTTGTCCAAACGCAATTATGAACTTTATCAAATAGCCAGTTTACAACAGAATTTTGCGATAAGAAAAACGATTATAATTGCATATTTTCAATTGTTCATATGTTTATTACATTTGCAAAAATGCAAAATACTGTCTTTCACGAATCCTTAGGACTTCTAGGGAACCATTTCAATAAAAGAAAGTAAAATTCAAAGACCAGCTGTATATTTATCATTAAAGTAACAATTAAATTAGATATTAAGCAATTAATTTGCATCTCATGTCAAAATTGTTATTTTGCTATTATCAAATCAGGGGCAATTTGGGGACACTCCCCGGCAGGAAGAGCGCATATTTCGGAATAGTTTATAAAATTGTTAATTGTTGCAAAATTGTTAATTCGCAGTTTTTGGTTCTGGGACATCAGAAAACCCTTCCCACTTTAAAATTGCAAAAATTGGAAATTGTTTATAATTTTACAAATTTTGCAATTCTTTTTTATTCTCTCATCTCAATTCCCTTTACACAAGATGCAAAATTCCGCAATCCAACCGGAGCTAACGCCTTTCGTTTTCGAGATACGCAATTGTTTATAGAATCTTAGCGTCTGATGACAACCCTCACTTGTTTCCAGCCCCCAATTCATTCGTTCTTTGCTGTCAAGTATAAAATTCAAATAGTTTTGCAGTGTCTTGCTTTCTGCTGATTAAATTGTATTAACGATTTGTGACTTACGACAAATCGGTGGAAATTGTTGCTCATAAGCTGTTTTTTAACTTTCGATTCTTCATGTATCGTTGACACACGTTTTATTATAAATAAATTCTCTGGCAAATTTCAAAACGCTGAGACTAACTCTTATCCTGCAAATTTGAAGGTTTCTTTGTGGTTGGATGCATTCTATTCAGTAGTGCAAAGTGTATGCCAATATGTTTAACGTCTAGCGAGAAAATTCATTATCAACAAATTATTTTGCAAAATGCTTTGGGAATGCAAAATGGAACAGCAAAATGGACAGAGCGGTGGCATGAGAGATCATTTTCGTATTTATTCCACGAGGCAAGAGGCGGCAGATACATTCTGTGTATTAATTTTAATTTTGGTGAAATTGAATCACATGTGAATTTTCAAATAGAACCATACATTTTTTACCTGTAATGAATATATCAATAGAGAAATTCAATTATGTCTCATTTGTTAATAAGTTAAAGAGTAATAATGTATATTTGACACCGGGTTTGAGCAATCCTTAACTCTAAGGCAAGCAACGCTTATCATTGGCTCTTCTAGTAATTCAAGTGGCCTAGCCTCTGAAGATTTCCCCGTTCTCCTCACCTTAAAAGGCATAAGAGGCGGAGTCTGTAGAATGTGGCACCAATCCAATAATATTTCCCTCCCCTGGAGAATGCTTCGTTACTCCCTTTTGTAGGAACACGTTCTTGTCGTGTATTAAATTGTGAAAAATAATTTAAATTCAATATAATAAGCGAATAAGAGTTTTGTTTGCATTGTAATGCTACACACATTTAAATATAGAAATAAGACATGCAACTAAACAGTATACACATGTTTTAGGGAGACGAAAATTCTTTCTTATTATAACACTCATTTGTATACTTTTCACAGACAACATTGAGAAGTGCACCATCAATCTGATGATTTGTTCTGTAATAATCGATCTTATACCTAATTGACATGTAATGATAGAAATTTCTAATGTCTGTTATGGGAAATCAAGCATGAGCTCAGTTAATTTTAATGAGAGAGCAATTTTGTGATGAAAATATTTTTTTAATGCATATATTCCAAATCCATATACTTCCTTACATTAATTAACGTTGTTTCCATTTCCATTGAAGGCAATGACATAACATCCCTCACGCGCCTATGTTTTGAAATGACTCTCAGAGAGGTCACTTGCTCTAGTCGCCGTGTTATTGAATTGAACTCTTGAAATGTTCTGTTCATACAGTAGTTCCCGAAACAGGTAAATTCCAACAGGCGATCTCAAACTTATAGTAGTCACACCCTACTTTCAAACATTAGTAGATACCGCGGACTGTGAGACCACACGTAAAGTTCGAAACATACTTCATTCTCGTTCATGAGCATGTGTTAATCTGTCCAACTTTTTTTGTGTCGGAGGGGCTGTGATTCTTGGGGAGATAATAGTGTAGTGGACATGGAAACCACTCTCTGCACCTAAGCGAGTTCGTTTCCTAGTGTGGACAAAACTTTTGGGGATTGGAAACCTTTCTGCGGACTTCATGAATTATTATAATATTGCGACACCAAATAGTGCGTCCTATTATCATTATAGTTTAAATTCAATTTTTTGTCTTTCATTTTGTTTGCATTTTAATCAGTTTTCTGTTTCTTATATAATTTTGTTAATGTATTTTAGAAATGGGGTTTAACTGATGCCAATGTTATTCTTGATTTAAGCTAGATTGCTGTTTCTAAGTACTCGCGGTTCAAGTCACGTCTTATTGCGATCGGTGAGCTGAAGAATACCTGCATTAAGAGTGGACTGACAATATACCAAGCTTCAGAAAAAAAAATTTAGAATCTCGAAGGGAATATTGATGACTAAAATAAAAGATTGTAAAATGTCGCGATCGTAATAGTTGTGACTGTCAATCAAATAATATCCTACCAGAATCTATAGCAAGGGCGGTCAGTTTTGCCCGCTTGGGCATTCGTGTTCCTATTTATGCCTCGCGGGTGCTGCCACTCAAAATCGTCGCTGCAGCGGGCAACGAAAGAAATTTTTGCGCGGAAACATTCCTGGGAGGTGGGAAACTCAATTACAAAAGAGAACAATGTTTTCATGAGGTTTTTATTAAATAAAACATAATAACTGTTATAAAAAGTGCTTATTTATTGGAAAATAGAAAAATTCGTAATGAAAATTTTCTGAGAAATAGAATTATACAGAGTCCCACCAACTATGGGCCACCTCATAACTTCTAAACGGTTCCCGATATCGAAATGAAGTTTTCGCTTACCAATGCGGAATCATGGGGGAAGTAATGTGCGGTAGAGATATAATTCGAAATACTTTTAGTTTTCGAGAAAATTAATTATCTTTGATTTTTTAAATGGGACCATATATTTTTTTCACTAGCGATAGATAATCATAAATAGACGGATGCATTGATGTAACATACGTTAATATTTTGATAGTATATTGAGTATAAAATTATACTTTCAGACATATGATTTGGAACTAAATGTACGAGATTTCCTGTTAGCAACCGTTGCCATTGTTGCATTTGGGGAAGATTGCCTTCGCGGCGCCGGCACTTTTGCGAGAACAGGGGAAAGGTCGTGAAGGCCACTTTCTCCAAAAGCGACAGTGTCGACGGCTGCAAGAAGAAAAATTGCACGTATAATTTCAAATCTCAAGTCTCATAATATAAATATATAAAAACGGGTTTATAAGTTTATATTATTATTGGTTTTTTACATCACTACCAATGCGTGAACTATTTTTTTATTTAATCGCAAAAAATCAAAAAATACTAATACAGCCTTACCAATCCGTTTGAATTCATGTAATTCTGCAATTACAAAGTTAATTGTGAATTAACTTAAATTAATTAAGTAATTTAAATTAATTAAATTAAGTTTAAAAAATTAAAGACTATTGAAATATTTTATTGAAGTTTCTCAAGAAAATGGTTCTGTAAATTGGGAGTCAGAAAATAAACGGACGCAGAATATGGCCTGGGAAGTGGGAAAATGAATATTACGCAACACTGTTGCTTAATGTCATCATTTGACGACTTTGCTGCTATCGAAACATCAAAATATTTTAGAAGATAACATTATTATTCAGCTTCATTTGTTAGCATAAAGTACTCGATAAATGGATGAAGACGTACTTTTTTCGTTGGGACTCATCAGGGCTCTAACTTATCGCACGGTAAAGAAGTTATTTTGCTCAATGAAAGTAAGTTAAAATTAATAGTTTTTTTTCGAACGTTATTCTGGCGTTTCCATCACCAAACAATTGTTATATCAAAAAACTAGACTATTACCATGCATGCCGCCATTAGTTTTATTAATCAAAATTTCGATAAAACGTACTGCTAGCACTTCGTTAAGAACATTATAATATGTAATTTCAGTGCATTGTCCATAATCGTTACACTACGCAAAATTGTGTAGAGTGGATAGTTAACGTCAGAAAATAACTCCAGTTACTTGTATTGATATACAGGACAGTTTGGTTAACTGGACCAGATATACTTTTTATTTATTTTTTTTTGCATTTGTTCATCTTAAGTTAGCCAAACTTATTGTATAATAATATGAAGTTAATATAAAAAACAGCAATACAAATTATTAATTTTCAAGTTTTAGCAAATTTCGTGGGATGCAGAAACGTAGACGAAAAAATGATTCACTTAACGGCAGTATGGGATTAACTGATGCTCTTATTGTGGTGAAGTGAATTATTAAGAGCATGCTGAACACAGTTATACGAGTATATTATAAATAGGAGACAGATTTTAATGAAATATCATTTTTACTTTCTTGCATACCTACGTATATACGGAGTAATATACTTAATGTAAAGAAAGTTATGTAATGCTGCGCGAAAAAACGGTGGATTTTCGGCAGAAAAAAATTCATTGCCGGATCCTGATAACGAAAAAGTGGATAAATGCAGTTGCTTAATTAATAGAAAAAAGTCCTCTTATATGTGATGTAGCCAGAATTCCTATTTTGTTGGTCCTTGATAGCGAAAACTCAATTGCAAGCGAAACGCCCGCCGTCTGTCCGTCTGTGAACACTACTAGCGCTTAAACCATGCGTAGGACTTTTTTCAAATTGAAGAAACATCTATCTATCTGTAGTTGAAGCTTTGAAATTTTGAAAACCATTCTTTAAAACTTGGGGGTTTTTAGATCAAGCCCCACGGACATTCTCGAAATTTTCTCAAAAGTTTTGCTCAAAATTTTTTCTTTAAATGTATTGTAATAACAGAGCAGAATACACTTATGAAAGTAGCATAGGTTCTATTTTCACGATTAACAGGATTTTCAAAAATTGCAAAAGTTTGAATTTTTCTAGCGTCTTCCCACAACTTAAAAAATTACAAATTTGTTTGCGAAAATTGACCAATTGAAAAACAAAAAATTAAACTAATGTTAAAACGATAATAATATAGAAGATGTAACATTACAATAAATACTATGAAAATCGAAAACAGTACATTGATTTTTGGAAGATTTAGATACCTGTAAATGCCTTTTATCCAAAAACACAAATGTTTGAAATTGATCACTTTTATCAATAATCCTGCGATATTTAAGAAGCTATTTAAACAATAAAAATGATAAAAAATGCCTTTACATATTTATGGGCTTTAAGAGTGTAATACAAATTTATTGAGGATCCTATTGTATTTTATTTCAATTATCTATGTCCCCGTCGGAAGTTGGGACTCATGGCAGTTGCTTAGGCCAAAGGACGGCCTTGCGAACAACTAGAAAACTAGCAGAAACTTCTACGAATCTAATACGAACGATATGTTAGAAAGAATAAAGATATCAAGTTTAGAAATTAAGAATACTCTTCTTATTCCCTTATATTACAAAATTTCAAAATGTTACCAACTCTCTGATATTTGGAAACAAAATAAAATGGCCGTTTTTGTAAGCTTAAAAAGTCTTCGTACACACCTGTACAAACAAACATATTACAACACATATAAAACATATTATATTATATAAAACATATTAACAAAACATATTACGTTATTTAATACTGGTTATGAATTCCATTTACTTTGATTATTGTCTCTAGTCTTTGCAACATAGATTTCAGCAACGTTGCCGTAGTCGGAGGGTCAATTAAACTTAGGTCTCTCAGACATGCATGTTTAATATTTTTTTATTAGACAAACTGTATTTTCTATTTTCAATCCCATAACTGACCACATATGACCTACAGGGTCATATGTGATCAGTGAATGTTAGGGAATTTAAGAAGTGAATGAATTTGCTTCCTTAGTGTTTTAAGGGAGCTATGATCTAGTGGCGCCTCTTGGGTGACCAGATTAGTAACCAGGGAGGGCACCAAATATAAGAATATTTACCGCTTAAATGTCCGACCTATTTTCATTACTAGACATTTGATTGATGCACAAGTCTGGTCTAAGGGATTCCAATTCTTTTGTTAATATTCTGTCTTCATAATTCACGTTTCTGTTGGGTAAATATATTACTTTATTCATGTTAAAAATGGATGACGATATTCATATGGATGATTGATATTCATGGTAAATGCATGTAATCTGCATTAATAAGATAGGTGATGTTTGAATTAAATGAATAATATTACTATTGTAGCAAAGTTGTAAGTGCTAAATAATCATAGATATTTATAGGAACCATCCTCACTTCTTTGCAAGTATAATTTTGTGATCCTCAGATAGGTAAGTTGAATGATAGGTGTAATATCGTAATGAAGTGACACTAGTTTCTATGTGATGTGTACATCAAAATAGTTCCATTAATAACTATAATATACTTATTATTACTCACTATATTACCCAAAATTTAAATCATCTTATTTTAGGCATATATTTACTCATGTCTGGGGCAGATTCAGAAGCAAATTTTTGGGGAGAAATTTTTATATATTTTATTATATGTATATAATTTATATTTTAAAAGTGTGTGTACACACACACACATTGCCGATAAATTTTTTTCTAAATAAAATAAAATAAATTAAATTGTAAGGTAAGAAACCAAATCACATATGACTTGCTATTCTTTTGAAATTCTTATAGTTTTCGCCTAATTCATTTATTCTGCCAAGTAAACTTTTGAGAAACTTTTGAAGTTTTCATATTTAGTTTACTTGTAAATGAGTTTAATCCTAAATACTTTAATGATATTCTTTAAACAATGCAAGTTTAAATATCTTCAGAAGACTGATACAATCTTTCTTAACATGGAGGATGGCTATCCTATGTGAACTTGTCAAGAATATGGATGATTGTTGGTTTTGACAATTCCTTAACCTGAAGTGTCATGGCAACAGTGGCGAAGCGTCAGGGTAGGCAGAGTAAGCTGAGCTATCCCTAGAATCCTGAGAATCTTGAAGGAGGCGAGAAATATCTCTTCACTAAACAAAAATAAAATTGTAAATTCATAATGTCGTTTTATAGCTACTTAATACGGTAGGTACACGCACCAAGTTAATTTTTCTGTCCTTATGCATATTCAGTATGAAGTGTCTGCGCCGCCGCGCCGCCCGGTGCTACGGGTGAGGCGGAATCTCGTCCGCCTGACGCCGGAAGATAGCTGTTGGCCAGGGACGAGGCGCGGGGAAGTGAGCGCGCATGCGCATTGAGTACGCTGGCTCGGTGTTTGGGCAGAAGTTGAGGCCGGCCTTACAAGTCTATACGTATTTTCCGGCAGGCGCTCTCTTCACCACAAGCTTGCGTGAAACTTCCGGAAATGACCGGTAGATGTCATTGAGCTACTTCAAGTGTCACTAACATCACGAGTAAAACATTTATTTATTCCAAATTTCATTATTAGAATTCCTATGTTGCTAATTCATTAAGTATAATATTGAGAATGTTCACTTTTTTCCCTACATTGTTTAACTTTATGTTAATTAAACATGGTCATTTAAAAACCGTTAAGTTTAAGTTTTTATGGGTTGGTATCGCGGCGAGAGTGTGAATCCCCCAATATTATTGTATTGTGGAAAGATCAAACAGGGTCTGACGAGTGTGATTTCATTTCGTAAGTTGATTGTATAGCATATTCGTGTGTAGGTTACAAGGAAAATGTCGTTGGCCTGCAACTGCATGTCGCTGTGTCTCATTGATATTGAGAACTTCGAAAATAAATCACATTTATGTAATTCTAAATCAAATAACATACACTCCAACTTGGCTAGTATTTTAATAGACAAGAAACTTTCTTGTAAGTGTTCGCAAGATGCCATGTTAAAAGAAAAAGTGACATTTTTTTTAAGAAAACCAGAATTTAGAATTTATTTTTAAAAAATTCAAACAAATTAGATAGTTGCGTACTTTTCAAAACAAGGAGTATACATTTATTATAAGTAAGCAGTTCCATTTACAATTCTTTTTTCAATTCTGCAGAAGGCTTATTCTTGATTTGAATATTGTTGCATGATTGAATATTAATAATATTATTATTATTATTATTATTATTATTATTATTATTATTATTATTTATTTTATTAAAATTTTAGTCTTCTGATCTCCATCTTCGAAATATTCGATATTTCACAAATGAAGTAGTATACGTGTTTACAGGGTATTCGTGACTCAGCTTATCCAAAAATTAACCTCACGCTTCGCCACTGCATGGCAAAGGTATCTCCAGTTCATAATCATTTGATCTTCTAGTTGAATTTTGTTTGTAAATCTAGTATATCCAACATTTTGACCTATTTAGTTTTACACTGTCTGGATCAGTCAATGATATTTCTCTTACATGGGTCCACTTCAGACTGATGCAGATAAGTAATCTGCTGAAATCTGATGAAGAATAGTATTTTCCTTCACAGAAGCCATGTTGTTAGCAGTATATAGTTCTTATAAACTGCCAAAAACTATAGTATTTCCTCAGCGTATGATTTACTTGTGCAAAGGATTAGAAAGATTTAAAAAATTTATAATTTCTAACTAAATTCCAAAACCAAAGTTTTACTGAGTGCTACAACAATGTATACAAGTTTATAATAAACACTAAAATAAATGCACAGGACTGTTGCAGTCATTTTCAAAAAAAAAATTAAGTCAATGTGATATAAAGGGGGGGAAATAGTTTTTATTTTTAACTGCAGCCCAGCAAACGAAAAAATCTGAAAAAAAATTCACAACTATTTGTGTTTTAAGAGGAACATTTGTGATGTTTTTGAACCTGTTACATAGATCTAACACGCAATAAAAATTATTTTTTGTTGTTTTTCAAATTTTTTTTTGTGATTGAATTTGGGTCTGAGAAAATATCAAGAAACATTTTCCTAAGAGCATAAATTATTTCCTTATTTATCATATTTTTCAGTCAGATAATATAGCATTAAGTTGTCGAAAAAAATAAAATAAAATCACACGTTTTTGGTTGTAGAGGGGTGTGGGTGGTGGGTCGGGGGCTAAGAAGCCTTTCAAAAATATTATTTATATGTTAGAAGTATAATGTAACCACTTATGCTACGTCATTTGGTTTAGAGGAACTTTTTACCATCTTATCCGGGGGTACACTTTCCCTTCTGGATATCTCCTCCAGCGGCATATCACCCTAGCAAGAGTAAATCTATGTTCGTGAAATTGTTACCATTAATGATATAATCGACATATTTTGGTGGAATTTTCCTTGTTTGAGAGAGGGTTTCATATCGTCGATTATTTAAGTACTCGACTTTTTTATCCTCGAGTTCGGTATCAATCTCATCTATTACACTGAATTTATTTTGAGGAGGCACATTACACTAATTCACAAGACCCTTTTAGATTGGTCGTAAATTTGTTACAATCAAAACTTTTGTTAGGTTTTCGCTCATTTGATAGTGAATCTGGCATCGGGGTATTTCTGTGTTAGCGGACAGTATATGAAGTCGAGGAGCCAACCTCGAAGTTTCCTTCGCTGATGTGGTGTCATGTTCTTTCTTCTCTTGTAGGTAAGATTGAGAGTTTTGTTGCATTTCACTGTCGCAGAAATGATTGAATTCACTGTTTTAAATAGCAAAGGCTTGTTATTTTCCTCTTTAAAAAGTTGTTTGAAAAACATTACCAGATCATTTGAAAGCGCTTAACTTCCACTTCGCAAGTTAACGTTTTATCTCTACGAAATACTAGTCCACTATGCAGTGCGGGAGCTCCACTCACTAGATCCGTCCAGTCGAGTGCTGCAATGCAGTTTTCCTCACTGCAAACTTGTCACTGGGTTCGCGATGCAAGAGGCTAGGGCCAAACCGCCCTGAAGGTCACTCGAGTGCACTTTTGTGAGAAGGCGCCACCTACTCAGCGATCATATTGTTTTGTGAAATTTTTAATTTAAAACACGTTTACGAATTCTAGTACAGATCAAAATACAACCAATTTCGCACAGAAGCATTGAGGAAGAGATTTTTTAAACACCGTGCTAACATACGTTCCTAACGTGTTTGCAAATGTCAAAATTCAGGCAGACACATGGTGCGGTCGCACATGATTTGTGACCGACGAGTGCAATAAGCTCACATAATTCCCTCTCACTTTCTCCCTACAATGAAGAAACCATCCTCGTGTTAAAGGGCCAAGCGGCGGCCACAGGCCTCCTGTGTCCAATGCCCTGTTGCCAAATCCAGAGCTGTTGCCACTTGCTCGGTTATCGCTTCCCAGCTAGGATAACAAAAATTACACTGCTGGCTTGAATAGCCGTTACAGCTTTCTGTCGGAAAATAAGGGTTTCAGTGCAACTGGTAATTAGTCGATTCTCAAAAAAATTTAATTGAAAAAAGCACCTACCACTGACGCAGTTATTCACTTTCTATTCATCTGACTACCAATACAAACAATAAAAAACCGGTCTTATTTTCTTGATTTATTGGTAAAGGTTACGTAATATATTACAACTTTTACACTACTAACGCTTCATTCTTCTAATAAACCTTAAGGAAACGACAGAGACACGGCTGAGAGACAAAAAAATATATAATTATTGAAAAGCAAAACGATATATAAAATTCCATGTCTACAGCTGATTTCAAAGTCATTTGCCAGATACATACTCTAATGTACAGAATAAAAAATGAGTAGTGAAGGCTAGGATTTGAACCCGAGATTTTCAGCCCAAGAAGCCACCCAACCAAATACGCTACGATATTGTCCTTGGCCAGGTTACTTATGTAGTGTTTTGAATATTACAATGTTCTTGATGCCAGAAAATTCTTTCGAAAAATCGCAAAAGCTACTGTTTATTTCAGACAAAATTCTATATAAAACGTATTTTAAAATTTAGTATTTAAAACGATTGCACTTGGAAATAAGTCTCCAGCATGTGTATTGGTGGTGTTCGAAAACATATATATTGTCACCATATAACTCAAACTTTTGCGAAAAACACTCATATTTTAATAAACGTGCACATGAGATGATTTAAAAGACTAATAATGAAGAGCATATTACATTAAGAAAGAAATATGTATAATTATCTTTCGTCTAACGCAGTGTATTCTTCTGACAACGTTCACAGAAGTAACGAATAGTACACGGAAAACTGCCAGAATAGCAAACATTCGTTTCGGTACATTTTTCAGTTTTAGAGGAATATAATTTTGTCACTCAATAGATCTTCATTGTATTAATTGTAATAATTAATTAATTGTATTGTAATATTTTTTTTCAAATATACAATTTGTTCGATTTGTTACACACGATTCAAGCAGGAACCTTTAAGTTAAATTTACTATGCGCACGAATAATATGAAACAATTGAATATTTGTAATACTGAAAAATTAAAACTTTGTATGGAAAAAGACTTACAATGTTTTTAAGTACACGTTGCAAAGGTTGCGATATCTCAGTGGCATCGTTACAGTTTTCCCTGTAACGTTACTGACCGCGAGGCCCTAGAGTTTGAGTTCCGACGTTGGCGGATGTTCGACTGTGGTTACATATGTAGGTCGAAAAACTTTGGAGCCGTTTTGAAGAAAAGTTTGAAAATGCTCCCCAGGGGCTTCAACTAAATTACCCCAAAATTTAAAGAATTATTTTCAAAATCGGAGGGCCTCGATTCGGGCCAGATTGTTAATGGAAAATTAGTTTTGACAAAAATTCTACGAAAAGTTACTCACTAGTGTTCACAGAGAAACAGACAAGACAGACCAGCGGACACATGGACGGAGAGACGGACGTTTTGATATAATAACAACACTCTCTTGGTAACTTAAGACCCCAAAACGTGTAATTCCATTAAATTCTCGACATCGATTTACTGCAACATTACATACATACCTCTCTAAATATTACTTTATTTACTCCGAATGTTTACGAGGACGTAAAAATAAATATATAAATAATTACACTTTCACACACCACAGAGTAGGTTACACGCAAAAAAAGAATAAATACAGAGCCCGAATTCCTGCCCGTCAGAATGCAGTTGTAATGTTATTACATAAACAGGGGGTCCCACCAACTATGGACCACTCCCACAATTCTAAACGGTTCAGGATATCGAAATGAAGTGTTTGCTGAATAATGCGGAATCATGGGGCAAGTAACGAGCCGTAGAGAAATTATCGATAATATTTTTAATTTTCGAGAAATTTAATCATCTTCGATTTTTAAATGGAACTATATATTTTTATCACCAGCAATGGATAGACCATGAAAAGAGGATTAAAATGATGTATCATTTGCTAATATTTTGATAGTAACTTGAGTATAAAATTAGGCTTTCTGACATGTGATTTTGAATTAAACGGGTAATCGTGTAGCAGATCTTGCAACTCTCGCTTTTGGGGAAGGTGGCCATCACAACGTCTAGACTGTTGCGTCTTGACTGAGAGGGGTGGCAGTGGGGGATAAGAGGCATAACTACAGCAATTGTTGGTGATGGCACAGACATCACACTAAGAAATACCAATTTTGACAATCAGAATGGGAGACATTTTCCATTTATTTATTTGGATTTAACTTGCCTTCTACTAAAATTTCAATTGATTGATCGTTCCAAAGAACGATATAAAAAGTTGCTAGCCTAAAGAAGATGTTAATAATAATAAATATCATTTTCAAACTGAACAAGAAGCCAACCAAGAAACCAACCAAGATCTCTTCGTTGGTAAATGTCATTTTTAATTAACCCTTTCTGCGTCGCATTTAGAAATATTTTTTAAAAAAAATGAATTGCCATCAATATTCATTATTTAGATCATAAATATTGCATTTTCACTGAAAAAATGTTTATAACGGCGTTCGTTAAAAAATAAACTAACGATTCCAAATGGCATCATTGCCGCTTAAAGACACTTCAAATTTTATTTAGTTTCAAAATAATGAGTACATATAAATGTTGTAATTTCTTAATTATTTTCTTGTAAAGTATTAACACAACAATTTTTTTAGTTAGGCTATAAAACACATGTTGAATCTTACATTTAACACGACTTTATTATACCAATTTTTTTATTTATTTACAGTGAAAGGTTTTGAAACAATTATTATGTTTGTTAAAGCACAATGCCACATTGCACTTCGAGCATTTAACCCTGGAATATGCATTTATGCACAATTTGCATCTTGATTTACTATCTAAATGCTCTGGCCAGTGTCCCATTTGGTCAAAGCGCACATCAGCGACAGGCCTAATTGCCTTAGGCTTTCTTTTTGGTGTAGATGGTCTTGGAGATTCTGAGCTTGGACGTCCTTTTTTTCTTGCTGAAGGAGTAATTCCTTTCTGGAGCAAGGCACTTGCAATCATTGACCGAAACTTGAGAAGTGGTACATATTTCGTATTTCTCTGACCGCAGTGTCTCCTGTAAAGCAGCCAGGCATTCACACAAGCCATGTCTATGAAATGGAAAATAATTCTCAAGTAATATCTTTTGCTCTTTATATTAATCCTGTATATTTGGACTAACATATCATGGAGGTCCACTCCACCCATGTATGTATTGTACTCTTGTACAATGTTGGGTCGTGGAACTTGTATATATGATCGTTTTTTTTGACTCCAACGTTGTACATTTTCAACAGGTTCCTTGCCTTTGTAGGTGGATGTCAGGTAGACAGCTTTATTATCATACCATTTTAAAACTATTAAATTGTTTTCTTCATTTATCTTATAATCACAGGTTCCTCTGCCCTCCCTTTTCAGTTCTGCATCACTTTTCAGTTGACAACCACTCAATCTGTTTTTTCTAATAGTTCCCACAATAAAAATCCCTTCATTTTTTAGTGTAGCTGCTAGGTTGAGGGAAGTAAACCAGTTGTCCATGAACACCTTGTAATTGGCATGCCTAGGCACGTTCTCAATCAATCGCATCACTACATTGCCACTCATTCCTAATTCAGCATCTCCTACAGTTTTCGTTCCTTTCCCAACATAAACTTCAAAGTCATAAATATAGCCACTTACACCAGCACGTGCAAACACTTTTATACCCCACCTGTGTGGCTTTGATTTTATATACTGACGCATAGATGTATGCGATTTTAGAGGAATCATAAGTTCATCGATGCTGTTGAATTCTTCCACTTCAGTTTTGAGAAAATTCTCCCTTAGTCTCTCTAAAAATGGTCTGACTTTGAACAGTTTGTCGTGATGTGGATCATCCCTAGGTAATATTTTTGCATTGTCATTGACATGCAAATATCTTCTCAACTGATAGAATCGACGGAGTGGCATCACATCAGCTATTTGAGAATATCTTGTCTCATTTGCCCAATACATTTTGTAACTAGGAACACTCATAATTCCAGTAAGTAAATGAATTCCAATGAACTGTCTTATTTCACCAGCATTAGTGTTTATACTTTGGCATAACACTTGGGTTGAGTATAGATTAGTCTGTGTAACTAAGTTGTCAATTATATCCTCATCAATCAAATTTTCAAAATAATTGAGGGGAGAATGTTCTTCACTTGGTGGATCTGAAAACTTCACATAACAAGGAACATTCACAGCCTCTAGATCTTTGCATACCCATGTATAGCTTGTTCGACTTGCATTCCCTGAATCCAAATTTTCAAGTCGCTCAGCTAAGGGAGTTTCATCATCTGTAAGGGGATCTTCTAAAATGTTCTCCCTGTGCAGTTCATCTTGTTTTTGTTCAGGCAGTGGCAGCAGAACTGACGGATCACTGTCCTCATTTTCATCATCAGAAATAATCTCATTGTCTGATATTTCAGATTCATCTCCGTGGAGAAGAAGAATAATTTCATTCTCACGCATGACGTCATATTGACCGCGCATGACCTATAATAGAAATATAAAGCAAGAATTAAATTACAAAGTGTTATATAAGTAAAACAAGCTCAATATTTCAAACATTTTAAATTCATGTTTGCATATAGCATATGTGCTAATGCGTCATTGTCGCCAAATGGCGTCATTAGAAATAAAACAATAATTACTGACGAAAATGCATATGTAACAATACCAAAAACCTACCTTATTTCTTTCCCTATTTCTTGAGGAATAAGATGATGCTGAATTCATCACTGAAGCTTTTAGAATATGAAGCACAGAATAATTAACACACGAGGCTGTTTGCGAACAAACCAACGCGTAACGTTCTAAAACTTTCGCCGTTAAATATTCCAAACTAACGACAACGAAATTCAAAATACAACAATGCGATCTGTTGGCCAAGCGTAGAACTACGTGTAGCGACGCCAAACGAAGTAATTGTTGTCATTCTTATACCCTTACAGGCCGGGAGAAAGTATCGATGCCAAGTGGAATCGTGGACGCAGAAATGATCACTCGTCCACTTTGCAACCATACGACTGCTGTTCTTGAATGGAAAAGAAAACTGTACACTTCCGTCTTCTGCATTTTCAAGTTTGAGGCAGCACTTGGCGCTATGAAATAAGAAACTCTCTAATAAGAATGAATAGTAGCGAATGCAGATATGCATTTTTGTTAAAGTTTGGTAGTTACAATGATAGAACTGTCAAGAGTATTTCAAGTTTTTTATTACTTTGTTCTTCTGGTAGTACGTGTTTAAATAGGAAATTAAGTTACTGTGAATAATAAGAGAAAATGTCTACCTATCTATTATTTGATGAATTAATCAAGATATTACAATGAAAATCTTTAAGAATTCATTCGCTTCCCATATATTAAAGTGATAGCTTGTTTCTGCACTGAGTTCGAGTTTTGTAAATTTAGAAATGACATTTATAATAATAATAATAATAATAATAATTATTATTATTATTATTATTATTATTATTATTATTATCGTTTTCGCTACAATATTTTTATTTCGTTCTTTTCGATTATCGTTGATTTGGAATTTCAGAAGAAGAAAAGTTCAACTCAGATGAACAACTGGGAAAAAATTCTTATTCAGATCGTTAAAATTGATGTTTGTTCATATGTTTTTCATGTCAAGATCATGAATTGCTGCAATTACACCTTCATCCTACACGGTCATCTCTCTTACACTCCTCTCTTCACAAAACAGTATCAACGTCGCGAAGGCCACCTTCCCAAAACGGCGACTGTTGCAAAGGCTACCCGTTTACTTGAAAATCTGATGCCAAAAAAATCTAATTTTATACTCAAATTACTCTTAAAATACTAACATATGATAAATCATTTTATTCCAATATTCATGATGATAACATTGCTGATGAAAAAATATATAGTTCAATTTAAAAAATCAGAGATGATTTTGAAATTTCTCGAAAACTAAAACTATTATAGAGAATTCCTCTACCAGCATGTTTCCTGTCCCAAGATTTTGCATTGTTCAGCGAAAACTGCAACTCGATACCCTGAACCGTTTAGAAGTTATGAGGCTGGTCCATTTTTGGTGAGACACCCGGTATCATATAAACATTAGAAACCCTATGTAACATGATCGATGATAAATGAAAGCGATTGCTGTATACTAAGCGAATGAATAGGGATGACTAAATACGTCTCGTAGTGGAAACCTGGAAATGTTTACTTTTCATAGCGTCAACTTCGGGTAGCTATATTTTCTTAATTAAACCCCAAAATATCCAAGCAGTTATTTCAAATTAAATAAAACTACAATTTTATTAACAATAATGCTAACCTGATATGACTTTCTACAAACAATTATAAGGAGATGTGAACTTCTTCATCCTAAATCGTTACTTTTAATTTTAACGATTATGTTAATGTTTGCTACTCAGAGACACCGAGCACGCTCGAAAGAACACAATAAGTAAACGAAATTGAGGATATTATGATTATTATGTCGTAGTAGCTTCATTGTTGAAATGACGACTGATTCTTTCATATGAGTTTTTCTGTGTTTCATGAAGATGACCTCGGCGTATACGTATTTCGAAGACGTGTAAACTTCCATGATTTTGACGCGATAAGCGATGACCTCAAACAATCCACTTCGATTCAGAGGGTAGTGTCAAAAATCATTGGCGTGTTAGTGTCGAATGGAAAAGAATGCGTCTAGGAATTGTTCTGAACTTGGAATAATTGAATTTTAAAAACTTGTTTATTTGCAAACTTTGCACCTTCATTGAAATTTACTTAACTGCATACGTAAGTTCACATTCCTTCAATTACAAATGTCCATAAATAAATATATGTCAGTACAATATTATAATAGTATTATTACTTTTTCGCATATTCCATGCTGATGCTATATGCTTCTAAAGGCAGCAGACTTACTGGTTAGAATGAAATTGTGAATGTTATAACAATGTATTTCGTATTTGGAACGTGTGAATACTGAGGAGCCGGAAGCTTTAATGTCTATATTTATACGTCAAGACAATTAATGCAAAATTATTATTTTCTTGTATATTTAATTTGAAAAATTTCCCACAATTTTATATGTAAGGATTTGGCTTCCTAAGAAGGTGGATAAAGGCTTTCTCGAGGGAAAGCGAGCGTTACGATTTACGTTTACAAGCTCAGCCTATTTCGCCTTGAAACGTGTGGAGGAAGGACGCAATTTTCACCGGGAGGTATTTCTGGAAGCCAATTGATGACTCTTTCTTGCTCCCAAGTTGAAGATTGTTCGGTAGCCGATTTGAGTAGTATTTTAAAATTTATGCTGTAATTGTTAAACAAATGGAACTTAAAGTATTTAGAATAAAATGAAAAATTAAGGAGCTGAAAACCAGGAATATCTAACCAGCAACAACTTTCGTGGCAATTAATACAAGCTTTGTGGCCGCTTGTCCCCTCCACCCCTTTAGGAACTTCAAATGTAACTAAGCGAGCCGTTGCAAAACGGCTTGTAGAAAAGCTTAACGTGGGAACTGCCAAAAAAATAGTTGTCATGACATGCTAATTTCTTATAAACAATTACGTATCTCTAAAACGAAAGAAAGCGCTAATCGGATTGCGGAATTTTACATCTCGTTTAAAGGCAATTTTAAAAAAGCAATACGTTTTGTTGTAAAATTCAAAAATTTATAAACAATTTCCAAATTTTTCAAATTTTAAAGTGGGAAGTGTTTTCTGATGTCCCAGAACCAAAAACTGCGAATTAACAATTTTGCAACAATTAACAATTTTATAAACAATTCCAAAATGTGCGCTCTTCCTGCCGGGGAGTGTCCCCAAATTGCCCCTGATTTGATTAGAGCAAAATAACAATTTTGACATGAGATGCAAATTAATTGCTTAATATGTAGTTTAATTGTTACTTTAATGATAAATACACAGCTGCTCTTTGAATTTTACTTTCTTTTATTGAAATGGTTCCCTAGAAGTCCTAACGATTCGAGAAAGACAGTATTTTGCATTTTTGCAAATGTAATATATATATGAACAATTGAAAATATGCAATTATAATCATTTCTCTTATCGCAAAATTCTGTAGTAAACTGGTCATTTGATAAAGTTCATAATTGCGTTTGGACAAGAATATTGAAATTTAAATATCTATAAGAACATAATTGTTCTAAAAGTAGTGTTATTTTATCTGATATCAATGTAATTTATTCAAAAAGAATTGTGTTAACAGTGATTAAGTGCTATGTGTTCATATATATTTCAATGAATTTACTTTCATGTTCATACAAGTGTTTCTTTCATGTATTTTTCATTTGAAAATACTTCCACATCTGAACTAGCGGCGCCCGCCATTTTGTACGTCGTAATTTTGTTAGGCCACTCCCCCCTGCGTTGAGATTGGCTACGATGGTTTGTGAGGCTCCGCCTGTGACGTTTCGTCATGAGAAGGGCTGGCCAAGCCGTGCAAAAGCTGAACTTAGCCGCAGACGGCCGCGATCAATTTATGTTTCCAGTA
>BLKR01004806.1:0-97246 GCA_011170035.1 Teleogryllus occipitalis | reverse complement strand
CCATCCTCCCCTTCTTCCCCCTACCCGTCCCACCCGCCACAACCTCCCCACCCGCACCACCCTCATCATCCGCCCCACCGTCTCCAACCACCCCATCTTCCCCACCCACTTCCTCTTTCGCAATGGCCCACCCCTTTCCCAATGGCCCACCCGCCCCATCCTCACAACCTGCCCCACCTTCTCCACCTGCCCCAACCTCTCCACCCTCCTCATCTTCCCCAACTGCCCACCCTCTCCATCCTCCCCATCCTTTACAGTCGCCCAGCGCGCCCAACCTCCCCATAAACCCTTTCTCCCCATCGTCCCCATCCTCCCCTTCTTTCCCCTACCCGAGCCACCCGCCACAACCTCCCCACCCACTCCCTCTCTCCATCCTTTCGACCCGCCCCACTCACCCACCCCACCCCATTCTCCCCATACCCCCCGCCCACCCCGCTCGTCTCGCTTGGCCTTTAACAACTTTAGTGCCGCAAGCGGCGCTGAGGAGCCGTCAGAGGAGAGCAACATTGCGGCGGGGACGGAGCGGGGACTGGGCGAGGACGACTACAGGAAATTAACGTTCTCCCCGAGAGCGCGGTGCGACGCGAGAAGGGTGATTTCGTTTTTATCATTTGGTACGCCTGCTTTCGGGCGTTAAGAGCGTTTTATATGACCATTTCTGATAACTTGAGCATTGGACAACGCGTAATAGGTGTGTTATTTAGAATATTCTAAATGGTCTGCAAAGTAGCGAGAGATCTTTTGAGTCAAAAACGTTTGAATCGTCTGCTTTTTCAAGGGATATTCACAGTAAAATATTGTTTTTGAGAGTAAGATATGAGTCGGCATAAGAGCGCAGGCTTCTGCGGCAGGAGTTAGTAGCTGCCTGGTCGCCTGGGATACGCTGTGTCCTAAGGACAGGTGCCAACGTTTTGGCCACCATTTTGCGACTTTCCTCAGGGTAAAATGCTTTTGCGAAATGCTCATATGTGAATCAGTCTGTTCATGGAAATGGAAAAATACTAGAATTAACAACTTTTCAACAAAAAAGAAAATAAAGTTATATTTTTCATTTTCTCGAAAACATACGTATATTTGCAGTAATATACTTAGTCTAGAGAGAGGTTATGTAATGCTGGAGAAAATCGATTTCCAGATTTCAACGGAAATATATGTTTTAGGGTTCCCTGACACCGAAATAATGTTTTTTTTTCAAACGTTCGTCCTTCCGTCCTTTGGCAAATAACAGTAGCGTAAGATATTATCCAAGCTGAATACTTCCAGATTGTGTTGGCCCACTAAACATTCTGCGATTTTGAATAACATTCTTTAATTTTGGGGGTGCTTTACATGAAGCTTCAGGTACATTTTCAAAACATTCTCAAAAATGGCTTCAAGTATTTTATTTAAAATTTTTATAAGAATAGAGTAAAATACACTTATAAACATGACATACGTCCAATTTTCACCGTTAACTCTGAATATTCAAAATATTGCAATATTTTTTGTACTAGGAACGTAACTCATTCAGTTACGTTTTAGACAAACAAATATTTTATTACTACATTATTACTACATTACTGCTACTAAAATAATTTTGTAAACATTCCTAACGAAGTCAATTTGTCCATTTACATCAGAGCTCAGCATTCTGCATAAAACCGTCCATCGTCCTTGAGGTTCTACCTGATCAGCTGATGCTCTTAACCACCCCTGCCTGTGGGATGCAATCGGGCTATGACTTTTTGTGGAGGTGGCTTAGAAAGCGTTGACCACGGGATGCACTCGGTGTGCGCCCCACTCTTTTGTTAACGATTCTTTTCTTAATCTCTGAAGCCGCCGTCGAGCGGCAACCAGCTGCCATCGGTTACCATGGGTCTGCGCCCGGGTCGAAGGCCCGTGTACAAGGTCGCTTTTACGTAACGCTTTCAAATTCCTCCAAAAATTCAGAAGTCTTTCGAACTTACAGAACTGCGCTTTCATTCTCTCCTTCGCATTTTACATTTAATAAACCACCTGGTAATAATGTCAGCTGTGAGGAGTTATAGCGCATCAGGGAAATCTATTCACAATGGTACCTTGCTGGTGAGAGTGCTAGAAACAGAAATTGTGTTAGTAACATGAGCTGCTTGTAACAAAAGCAAACGTAGTTTCCATACTCACTCCTGTTATAAAAGATACTGGAAGTGTTGTCCCCTTTACTTGTTTCCTAGTGATCTGGTTGCAACCAACATTTTTAATAGGATCCCCTGATTCGGCTCGGTGAGGGCAGACTTTTCTGGCGCACTGTAGTTTTAACCATACACTACTAGAAATAATAGGAAATTGCGGTGGAGAGGATTATTTTTTTAAAAAAAAGAGTGGGAAATTGAAACACATTTATGAATAGACAAAAAATATGTATTACAAGGTTTTTCTATTAAAATTCTCATTTATTTTGTAAATAGAAAAATTAAAGTAAAAACTCATATCAAATACATTACGTTGGCTTACATAAGATGTTTCTTTCGAATCATTTCTAAAGTGATAATGTTCCGTTCCAATAAATCCTTTGCAGATGTGGTTTTTCACTGAAAGGAACATATATGAGAACTCTATCAGAAGATGTAAAATATTTTAGTGTAGATTTTTTATTTTGGAGATATTGACTATTTATTTTTTATATTTAACCCTAAAGATATTTTTGAACATGATAATGAGCATACTGAGACATGGTGAATAAAAAAGAAAAATGTATTGTTCAAAAGCAAGCACGTGCATCGCAGAATTTGCTAAAATGAAACCAGTAGGCTCAAGAAAACGCAACCACAATAATATTTCTTAGAGTATTGAATTATCAGAATATTATTGTTTGCAGTTTTTAATTGTTATATAAGTGCATATGCAAACTAATTCGATAGAAAATTACAGAAATAAACTGCATTTAAGGAGAAACATCGTTCTATGGGTTTTGTATTTCAAGGCAAGAGAGAAAAGAGAGTGTCTCAGCAACCTTTCTCTCCTTTCGTCTTTCTTTCTGTTTCTGTCAGACACGCAAGGACGTCGACGCTCGAGAAGAGACGTCTGTAATTGGAAGTTTGCAAATCGAATCGAAGTACAAGAAAGTTTAGTTAGCGAACACAGGAGAGAATTGGTAGATGCCAAGCAACTATAAATGTTACTTGCCACGGTCACTCTGGAATCTAAGGTAAACATTAGTGAATGGATTAATGGAAGTGCTTCATTAAGTAAATTTCAGTATCGAAATATTACGTTTCTGTACAAATAAATTGTCTACAGCACGTTTTATCGAACTTAGATCTTTAGTTGATCAAATCACATAGAATTAACAAGAAATCCTCTCGTAACAAAAACAGTCATCTTTTGGTCTAATGGTAATCATTGTTCATTAACGCGCTCGTTTAGTTTTAAACACGTTTTCTGTGTTAGATGTGGTTATGAGTGGCTATGAGCGTTAAAATCTTGTTGGAAGTTCATACTCAGTATTATTCACAAAGCCAAGTTGCCAACAGAACATGATTCTTGTTTTGTATTATAATTTTAACATAACTTGGCTCTTATGTTTCTATTTCTTCTTTTTTAAAACAAAAGCAAAACAATACCAGTATTTAACGATACAATTATTTACCCGGACAATACCCGCGCACAGGCAGAATAGTTTGAAGAATTTGTAAGTTGTGCTAGTAATTCTGGAAATATGTTATGGTGGTTAGACAATGATTAATGTTTATCTTGTATTATAACTTGAATTCTCTTTTTAATTTAGAGTATATTATGTACCTGCTGCATACTTTAGTATTCATATTTACTTTTACATATGACGTTTTAATGTTTTCTTCCTTAAAAACGTTAAGCAAAACTGTTTTAAAACGTACATTTGTTCATTCTAGCCCATTTTGGGGGTAATGTGGACGCACGCACAAACATTTTTCGTTTTAATTGTATTTTTAATATACTCCAACAAAATATTACTTTATTAGAAAGAGTTCTTCAGACTTATCTACGCAATATAAAGCATCCTTCAGTATTTTCTTACTGATATTGCATCTGGGTTTTCCTAACATACATTCTGACCATCTGGAATGAGAAAAAAGAAAGAAAACTAATTAACCGTTTAGTAGTCGCGTTCAGAGTTGGAACGCGAGTGGTCGCGTGGATTACAATTGTAATCCCTTTGAAACATTTTCATTAATAATATTTTACAAAAAAATCGTCTCTTAGTTCAAATATGCACGATTAGTGGTATCTAAAACTCTGAATAGTTACCAGATACTAAATAATTTATTATAACGTTGACTTATTACGAATTATATGTAATGTTACACAAAAATGCATAGAATTTATGCCTTTAAACAAATATAATAAACTACATGCGAGTATATTTGGTTTTGAAAATTATTGAGCTTTATATGTTGTGCATTTGTTATAGTTTGCATTATGATTTTTAAATAAAGCATTTTGAAAAAAGTTTTTAAACATCTGGAGCCTCTATTCTGAATGTGTTTCAATGTCAACATCAGATAAGTATCCCAAAGATTTTCAGAATGTAGCACACCCACTGGACACAATTTTCACAGTAGTGTCGAGAGCTGCGAGTGCTGCTTGTTTCGTTAACGTCCACGGATAACAACGTTCTACGTTGCCCATTGGTGACTCCGCTGATCCCACGACCTCTTCTCGGATTCCAAGTGGAAGTCTCCCTCATGTTCTTATTGCTGTCGGCACAGATTTTCTCCCGATCTTCCTTTTCATTTCTGGTTTCATTAAGAACAAAGTAAGATACTTTAAAAATCCCCTTCTGGTCAACCTTTCACCACTGTTGTTCATTGCATAAACATTCAGGGCCTCGATTACAGCGATAATCATGGGAGTCAGCTCAGGTCAGAACTGAACCGCGAATGATCGCGTGGATTACTGTTGTAATCCAAGCTGTTTCTGGCGCTTATCGCTAATGCGGCAGTTATCACTTGAGTCATATTTTGCTATAATTAAAAAACTGAGGCCGCCTACGAAAAGTACTGAAAAGCCCATACCAAAAGTTTGTCAATTTTTACTGTAAACAGCAAATTAATACAACTGGATTACAGAAGTAATCCACGCGTCCACTGAAGGGTTAAGAAACATATCATTTACTTATTTAGCAAATATTGCCTAAAGAAGGTACAGATTATATTATTATACGTTCAATAATTTTCTGAACAATTTCATTTAAGCCCAGGGCTGCATTGTGTCTGTAATACGATATTGTGTTTGTAAATTAAATGAATCATACATCAAGCTTTCCTAAACAGTGCAGAGTTGGTCATTTAATTAAAATTTGATGCAAATGAGTGTTTATATTTAGACGCACTCTGAAGAAAAGCTTTAAAATTTTACTATTTAATACTGAGAGTTTAGTGTGGACATTCCTGTCGTGAATGTCCACATTAACCCCCACCCACCATTGTGAAGATTTTGTCAGTATCATTTTATATAAAATGAAAAAAAAATACTACTACTGTGTGTAGATAACTAAAAAATCACGTTTTCATATTAACTACATTTAAAATGAATGTTTTAAGTTCAAAACTCTGTACTTCCTTTCTTAATACAATCCCAACGTTTTTTAATGTAACCACAAAGCACACTTTGCACTATTACAAAACGTCCACTGAAGATCTACTGGTCGAACTTGGGTGGCTTAAAGAGGACTTTGTGGTCAACATTTAAAAAATAATTTGAACATATAACGTGTGTTACCTCTGGCATAACCATATTTGTTCACAGTAGTCCCCAGTCCACTCTATCCACCGTCTCCCCTATACGTACTAATAATATGATTGGGACCTAACTCTTGAAATAGAAGGCAAAGCAATAATTAGAGGAGAGTGGGAAATAGAAGAGAGGGAAATAGGGGAGAGGGAAAGAGGAGAGAGGGAAAGAGGAGAGAGGGAAAGAGGAGAGAGGGAAAGAGGAGAGAGGGAAAGAGGAGAGAGGGAAAGAGGAGAGAGGGAAAGGGGAGAGAGGGAAAGGGGGGAGAGAGGGAAAGGGGTGAGAGAGGGAAAGGGGAGAGAGAGGGAAAGGGGAGAGAGAAGGAAAGGGGAGGGAGGGAAAGGGGAGGGAGAAGACATGTCTCGGAGAAACACCGAGAGGATAAAACAATAAAATATTTCTGATAACAGATAATTCTGTTTAAAGACCAAATTGCAATGTAAGCACTACAACCGCAGCAGAACTTGTGAAATGAAAACACAAGCTTTGTTCCCAGAATAATTCCAACAACGCTTCCCGATCAATTGAAATAAATCATGGAGCGCGGGCAGCGAGACGAAATGAATAAACCTGGAAATTGGTGGTGGCGGCGCGGCGGCTGGCGTCCGAGCGAGCAGGGCGCAAGTTTCGTCTCCGATTCCCGATCGCTTGCCCTCCCACGTCGCTTGGTGCGCCACCGGCGCGGGGGAAAAGGGGGGGAGGGCTAGCGATGCGGCGAGCACGGGGAACTGGGCTGGTTGGACTAACGTGAGCCCGAGTACAATGCGGCTTTTATACTCCGATGTTCGCCGGTCCATACAACGGGGCGAGTTTCAATTACTCGATAGAGGATTTTGCTTCACTCTTTTGTTCTGCATATTATTGGTTTTTGCTCGGTTACCAGTAACCACAGCTTTGTTGTATAATTTTTGCTCAGAATAATACATTGACTTTAACGGTTCATTACATAAGAAAACGTTTTATTCACTAGGACAACTTTACTGAAATGAATGTTTGATAGATGAGAATCGAATCACGATTCAACAACAATTATTGATACTATCTGTATTATTTTTTACTTTGTTATTTTTCTAAATCATCTGGATTGAATTATTGTTCACCTGTACGTGTTTGAAGGTTTAGAAGGGAAAATAGTTGTTAAATTCATTCTATGACAATATTTTTATAACTTCGGTTTTGATTAATCTGGAAAGATATTCAATTTCAAATAATTTTTAATTTGTAATATGCCAGCCGTATTTATACAAACATTTTCATTAACATTACTGAATATTGTGGCTCTCTGAAAAATCGTTTTTCTTTAGAACATGAATACTATTCTCCTATAGGTGATAACTCGATGGTTTGTCGATTCCTATGCTATTTGCACTCTAACACCTGTTTAAATTATTGGAACCAAACAGGTGAAATTACAAATCAACAAGAAATAAAATATATTGATGGATCTGTTAAAGTACACTTCCGCATTCAACGTCTGACGCGAGAATCGATCCCGCCACACGCTGCGGAGGCGGTAAAACACATTGTGCTATAGTGCGACCGAACTTGGGAGATGCAGGTGGTGTTTGGGCAAGAAAGAAAAAAAAAATCATCGTCCTGAAAGTATATGAAGCTGGCCGAGCAGATATTAAGTTGACTTACCAACCGAGCAGTAAATGTTCCACTTGGGCGACTTTCGAAAAGTCTGGCTGCGCTTCGGGCTTAAGTTCCCGCGCCAAGCGCGACTTTTCTTCGAGGGTAAATGGGCAGAAGATGGGGGGAAGAGAATGAAATGGAAGGAGAGCAAAAAAAAGAAAGCGGAGGGAAGGGAAGGAAAGAAGAGAAGGAAAGGGAAAGGCAGGGAAAGGAAGCAAAGGGAAAAGAATCTAAGAGAAGAGAAGGGAAGAGAAGGAAAGAAAAGCGAAACGAGAAGAGAAAGCGGAAGAGAAGCGAAGCGCGAAGGTAAGAGAAGCGATTAGGGAAGGGAAGCGGGGAAGAGAAGGGAAGGCAAGTGAAGGAATGGAAGGGAAGAGGTAAGCGAAGCGGGAAGGAAAGGGAAGTGGAAAGCGCAGCGGTAAGGGAAGGGAAGCGAAATGGGCAGGACTGGGTAACAAGGCAAAGGAAAGGAAGAAAAGCAAAGCGGACAATGAAGGGGAAGGGGCGAGAAGGGAGGCGTAGGGAAGAGAAGGGAAGAGAAGGGAAGAGAAGGGAAGAGAAGGGAAGAGAAGGGAAGAGAAGGGAAGAGAAGGGAAGAGAAGGGAAGAGAAGGGAAGAGAAGGGAAGAGAAGGGAAGAGAAGTGTAAATTGTGTAAATTGTATAAATTTTTGTAACTCGTACAATAGTCTTTCCACGTATACCATAATTTGAAAAAAGGCAATTTATTTATAATGATGGAGAGCTGTGGAATAAACACTTTGGAAGGCATAGGTCTTAGATGGTAAAGTGTGGAGCACAATAATATTCTATTTTAGTGATACGAAGATAATAGAAACATTTAGAGACGTTAGTTCTTGTTATTCATTGTGAACATTACAAAGAGGTATTGCAACAAGCGGTTAAATGGTGTGTAAATAAATTTCATTCTGTTACAATTGTCATAAGATACAATGAAAATTGTTCTAATTGCGTGCCTGTCACAGTGAAAATAACCTTTAAAATAACATAGAACCTCCATAGAACCAAAAACAGAACAAAAAATCGTGTTGCCTTTTCTATATTCATGCATCGTGTAGTTTCATGTCGATCGAAATGCTAATTTGGAAATTGCGCTCTCGGCACTTCTGGTGTCATATCTCCCGGCTGTGGGTAGGGGACCAGCTCAGGAGTGGGCGAGCATTGGAGTGGCGCGGAGGGGCGGGGCGGGCTAGTAGGGGCGGGGGCGAGCGGATGCACTGGCTAATTAGGCCTGGAGCAAGCGAGTGAGCGGGCGAGAGACAAGAGCACCCAGACGCCGCCCGCCGCCTGCCCACCCGCCCGCCCGCCAGCCCGCCCATTCGCCCGGCACACGTCCGCCCGCCCGCCCGCCCGCCCGCCCGCCCGCCCGCCTGCCTGCCCGCCCGCCTGCCCGCCCGCCTGCCCGCCCGCCTGCCCGCCCGCCCGCCCGCCCGCCCGGCTCCCGTCCGTCCGTCCGTCCGTCCGTCCGTCCGTCCGTCCGTCCGCCCGCCCGCCCGCCCGCCCGCCCGCCCGCCCGCCCGCCCGCCCGCCCGCCCGCCCGCCCGCCCGCCCGCCCGTCTGTCCGCCCGCCCGCCCGTCTGTCCGCCCGCCCGCCCGTCTGTCCGCCCGCCCGCCCACCCGCCCGCCCCGCCCATCCACCAACCCACCGCCCGCCCACCCACCACCCACCCACCCCACCCACCACCCACCCACCCGCCCGCCCACCAACCCACCAACCCACCCGCCCACCCGCCCGCCCGCCGTGAGCCCGCCGCCCGCCCGCCACTGCCCGCCCGCCCGCCCGCCCGCCTGGCCGCCCGCCGCCCTTGTCGCCACCCGTCCGCCCGCCGTCCGCCCACCCGTCCGCCACCCGTCCGCCCGCCCCGCCCACCCGTCCGTCTGTCAACCCACCCGCCGCCCACCCGCCACACCCGCCGCCCATGCACCCAACCGCCCGCCCACCTGCCCGCCGCCCGCCGCCCATCCATCCGCCCGCCGCCCGCCGCCCGCCATCTGCCCGCCGCCCGCCCACCCACCGCTCGCCACCCGTCGCCCCCCCCTCGCCACCCTTCGCCACTCTTCGCCATCCCTCGCCACCCATCGCCACCCCTCGCCACCCCGCGCCACCCCGCGCCACCCCTCGCCACCCCTGGCCTCCACTCGCCACCCCTCGCCACCCCTCGCCACCTCGCCACCCTCGCCACCCCTAGCCACCCGTCGCCACCCTCACCACCACTCGCTACCACTCGCCACCACTCTGCCACCACTCGCCTCCACTCGCCACCCCTCGCCACCCCTCGCCACCCCCTCGCCACCCTCGCCACCCCTCGCCACCCCTCACCCCCTCGCCACCCCTCGCCACCCCTCGCCACCCCTCACCTCACCCCTCGCCACCCCTCGCCACCCCTCGCCACCCCCGCCACCCCTCGCCACCCCTCGCCACCCTCGCCACCCTCGCCACCCTCGCCATCATTCGCCACCCCTCGCCACCTCGCCACCCCTGCCACCCCTAGCCACCCGTCGCCCTCACCACCACTCACTACCACTCGCCACCACTCGCCACCACTCGCCACCACTCGCCACCTCACTCGCCACCACTCGCCACCACTCGCCACCCTCGCCACCCCTCGCTACCCCTCGCCACCCTCGCCACCCCTCGCCACCCCTCGCCACCCCCTCGCCACCCCTCGCCATCCTTCGCCACCCCTCGCCACCCCTCGTCACCCCTCGCCACCCCTCGCCACCCCTCGCCATCATTCGCCACCACTCGCCACTACTCGTCATCACTCACCGCCACTCGCCGCCACTCGCCATCACTCAAGACCACTCAACACCACTCGCTCTTCAAGCGAACGTCCCACTGCACCACCGAGATAGGTGGCTCACAGGCGCTGTGTGCATCCGCTCTAAGAGCGCCAGATGCCAGGCGAATGGCGAATCAGTACCCTGCCACACGGGTCATGGACCAAGCATACTTTCCTTCTTCTTCCTTGTCCTATCCTCACCTCTTACTGATACACATGCGCTTACGTGCACGACACTAAACAGATGCCGGGATACCAGACGGGCAGAGCTGACTCACGGCTACAGCTGATGGCACTGCAATGCCCCTGACCGAAAGACGAGTTCCCACGGTGCAGGATTTTCGATACTGTCAGATAGGTGGAATTCATACGGTGACTCGAGAAGAATTCTACCGGCCAGCTGCTCTGTTCGGTAGCTTTCTGTAGTATTTCCTATCAGCAGGAGAATGGCGGAGAAGTATCCTAACACACGGGCCACGAACCTAGCGCGATCTTTCCTCCTTCTTCCTTGTTTTATACTCAACTCTAACTTACACACATTTATACTATCTTACAATATCCCACATGCCGAGAGACCAGTCGGGAGCTTAGTGCTTGTCCCGGTCGGAGTGGTGGTTCGCTGGCAGGAGACACCTGGTTGTGGGAAAACCCCGCTAGCCGAGGTATGCCGACGCCGGATCTCGCCATCAAGCGGGGGAAAAACACTGCCACCTTCAATGAAAGAATGCACTACACTTACGGGACTAATGACCTTAGTAGTTGATGCGCCTGGGATCACTAAAAAGCAATCAATGACCGGTCGGTCGTTTAGAGCCAGCTAGGGTGGTGCTCCACATGGGGAAAATTCTACAGCGTGATCTCGCCATCCAGCAAAGGAAGGTCACTACGACCTCCCGTGCACCATAGTAAAAACATGCATTACGCTTACGGGAATAATTACAGCAGTTTTCGGACCATGAAAAATCAATGCATTAATGAATCAATCAATCAATCAGGGCGCCATTTCTTCACACCAGCTGCGGTTGACCAGCGGAAATACAGTTGCCCATGCATGGACTTTGACTGGCAGTTCCTACTTTAAAAAGCCCGGCATATTGAATTTGCCACAAACGCATTCAGACGCTAGAGGAGAATTCTAGAGGCCGGCTGCTTTGATTGGTAGTTTTCCGTGGTTTCTCCGATCAACACCAGGCGAATGCTGGAGCAGTACCCTACCAAATGGGCAACGGACCGCGCGCGATCTGTCCTTCCTCTTCTTTGTCCTATTCTCTCCCCTTACACACACACTTACATTAACATGCAGTGCACTACCACATATGCCGGGAGACCGGTCGGGAGCTTAGAGCTTGTCTCGACTGGGGTGGTGCCCCGCTGGTGGAAGACTCCTGGTTAGGGAGAAACCCCACTAGCCGACGGTAGGTCGGAGCCGGATCTCGCCATCCAGCGGGGAAAGATTACCGCCATCTCCCGAGAAAAAACATGCACTACACTAACGGGATTAATGACCAAAGCGGTAGACGCGCCCGGAAACCCGAAAAAATCAATCAATCAATGCGATCAACACCGTGCGAATGTAGGAGCAGTCCCCTAGCAAACGGGCCATGAACCGCACGCGATCGTTTGTTCACCTTCCTTTCATTTCTTCACCCTTACTTACACCCAGATACACTTATGAGGACTACTCTATCACACAAGCCGAGAGACCAATCAGATCTTGCTCTGGCTGGGGTGATGCTCCGCTGGTGGAAAATTCTTACAGCCAACGCGCAGTTCGGCGCAAGGTATCTCTTTTCACCAGAGGCGAAACATCACTTCCTCCCGTGATATCACATGCACTACCCTAACGGGAGAAAAAAAAATCCAAGTAGACGTTGCACCCGGAATCAATAAATACGAACCTGCCCTCAGAGACTTTGAGGGCTGAGGAAACGGGCAATGAACGTAAGACAAACCGCCCACTGGCTATCAATCCTCTCGACATTCTCGCATATTCAGCCCCTAACATTTTCCCTATTTTTCCATTTCCATTTTAAGCCTGTAATATATATTATTCTTCAAGACCCTCTTATCCGCCATCACTTGTTCTATGTCTCCTTGAAATTGATAGCTATATAATACACCCTTGTCAATATGAACTATTCTTATTTAACGATATTACCGAGCAGAGAGGAACACCTGTGTAGTTCATTCACGTAGAATATCAAGTAATTAGTTTAGTTTCACACACAGTGGCAGATTCTACAGGCTCAGAATAGGTGAGTTATAATTGAGAGGTTTTGAACCAGTAAAAATGTAATAGAATATTCAAGATCTCATCCTGTAGAATACTGTGTGAGGAACGTTTCATTGAGGCCTTTGGCCTCATTATTTTAATTTTTAAGACACTAAAACGCTTTCTTTTGAAGTTATTTAACGATGTAGTTTAAAAAATCTGATCGAGTGTTGCGGGTTGCACATGACAAATATTTATTAGCTTTTTTTTTTTAAACAAATCCTTCATATTTTTCAAGTCACAGTAATTCTTCAAGTCCCCGTGAAATCTCTTTCTTTAAAGACCTCATTGATAAGGGTCGGTTACGTGTGAGAGCTGCAGTAGGTGTGGATAGTACTGAAATAATCTAGGAAGTGATTGTAAGCGATGCAAGCCAACAATGGCTTTGGAGCAGAATTCGAGTGTAAACAATTCACAATCCAAATTGTAGACGCCGAACGTCGGTCGCCGACCCGTCACATCCAACGCGCTGTGCAGTCACAATACGCTGCTGCAACGCACGGTATAATGTTCTCTACTCCCGTGAAAGTGGCTCTAGTGGGAAGTTCTCTACTCACGTGATTGTAACTGTAAACTGCATGTTGTTGAACGTTTCCAAGAATCTCTTAATGCATGTCATCCTACAGCTGTGAGTACCGACAATTTTAATGCACGCGAAAAACACACAAATTGTGGTTTATGTAGTACAGAGTATCCTTGTGATTGATACTTACAAGGAAGCCGACCTGGATGGCCGAGGTGGCTAAGAGCGAGTACCGACTCAGCGCTTCGGTCCGAAGGGTCGCGGGTTCGAGTCCCGCCTTGGGCATGGCTGTTTGTCCCTTGACTTTGTATGTATGTATTGTCGCGGAAGGCCTCGCGTTCTGCTGACCCCAGATCAGAGGAGCCCGCAAGTGTTTGTCTAGTGTACGGTCGAATATGCGTTCCTTCAGGCCGTAAAGGGCAACCGGCTGTCGGCTGGATAAAAGCCCTAGGAAAAAAAATTACAAGGAAACATATAGAACAAGTGACGGAGGATAAAAAGGTCTTGAAGAAGAAATTATTTTACGGCCTTAATATGGAAATAGAAAAATTGGGAAGATGGTGGGGTTCAACATGCGAGAGTTCTCGCACGGGTACGCTATTAATAATTTATAATGATATTAATTTTAAAAACATATTTATATCATGATAATTATAGAATAATTTCATTTTGGGGAGGCTTTGATTGTAAGGCGTGTTTTTCCGTCGTACTAGATCTGGGTTAGGTACAGATGCGAAGTATAATTACTGTAATAATCAACATTGATGATGAACTTGAAGGAATAAAATAAAGCAGGGTGAGTGGTCATGAAATAGACAATACGCAAAAATCTGAATTTAAGTGTCGGCACAGCTTTTCAAAAATATGTGATCTTTGTTTTCATCAAGAGCTTGATACTTCAAAAAGTATCTTGTAATAGAGTTGAATAGCTCATTATATTCATTATTACTTTAATATTCCGCACCATTGAATGATTGATTGATTTTTGGTGTTTTCGGGAGCGTCAAATACTCATGTCATTAGTCCCGTAAGTGTTGTGCATCTCTTCCCCCATGAGAGGTGAGATCTGTCGCCGGCAAGTCGACACATCGACTTGCAGGGTTTTCCCTAACTAAGTATCGCCCACCAGCAAGGCATTACCCTAGCCGGGACAAGTTCTAAACTCCAGACTAGCCTCCCGACCTGTGTGGTAGTGTAGTACATGTGTGTGTGTGTGTGTGTGTGTGTGTGTGTGAGTAAGATGTGAGGATAAGACAAGGAAAAGAAAGATCGCGCCTGTCCGTGACCCATTTGGTCGGGGACTACTCTGGCATTTGGCTGTTATTAATTGGAGAAACTATGGAAACCTTCTGCTTAGGGTAGACGGTTATAGAATTTTCCTCCAGACAACGTCTCGATGCCTTTTTAGCGAGTGTCGAAAATCCTGCCACCGCCGGGACTCGAACCATCTGGTCAGAGGTTTTGCAGCGATATCACTTGGTGACTTGAGACATCTAAGGCGGTAAACTCGTTCAAATATTTGCGAGTGTTAATGTAATCATAATTATATCATTAACATACTCATAATTCACTGCTACTTACGGAAAAACATTTTTCTGACGTTTTTTTCAAAGTATCATATGCAGTATGCATTGTTTTGTCACATCAAAAGATAAATTTTTCTGCGATTATACTGACGGAAATCTCCATGGATTATACAAATATTTAATGATGTTTGTGTATGCTGGGGGAATACAAAGTCGAGAGTATATGTATAGTACTTAAAATTAGATCTATGTTGCCACGTAATAATGTAATAACATAATAGAACATTATTACCAAGTAATAATGCCAGAAAATGAAGTTTAATTTTATTTAACGTTGTGTGTTGGAACTGCGCTTCCTCCTTCACTTCATTCTGAACGTGCCTATAAAGTTCCCCACATTTCCAATGCAAATGTGTAATAATTTTCTCAGTATTTGTCTGTTCAGGATGCCCAAAAAACTTCAAAAAATAATTTAAATATATATTTAATTTTATAACTTATGTATACATATTCATAGTTTTGATAAAATTTATATCACGTTGCAAAATACGATTTGTATAACAAACGTAAAGAATACAATAATTGAAAATACTTTGACTTTTACAAAAGGCAAAATTCATACTCATCTTGTCGCTCATTCTAGTACTGCACTTTTATCTTACATATTAATTCGTATCAATGTACAAAATTATCTCTTGTAGAAGCTCTTAAAGCTCTTCTCAAGTTATTTTCTGAGGTAGTTTCGTTTGGTACAATTAGTATCAATGAAAGTTCGTTTTGAACCAGTACTGTATCGCAAGATTTAATTCTTTGCTTAGCAGGTACTATGACGGTTTTTGACAGTCATTTTGCTTTTCTTTGGCTTTTAAAAAGACATATAACAGAAAACGTGGATGGTGCATCGCATTCATTGATGCGGCTTTATCAGCAAACCACACGCCTTATGGTCATGAGGGCAGCAATTGCAGACACCGCCAAGGCAAATGGGGAAGGATTCTCTCTGGTGATCTGGAAAAGAATATATCAGCATTAAATTCTTCAAAATGCGTGTAGATATTTTTAAATCTCAACATAGAATTATATTATAATGGTTACAAATTAATACAACATTGTACTCGAAAGATGGAAGATACCGAATCCAATAGTAAGCAATGTCAATAATTGTTTTCCTTTGTTGGTTGGTCCTCGGTAATATGTTCAGTAAGGGCATACGTAAAAATACGAAACTCACTCACTCACACACACATACATACACACACACACACACACACATATATATATATATATATATATATATATATATATATATATATATATATATATATATATATACATACATACATACATACATACATACACACCTAAATTATTTCAGCTGTTTCAGGAAAAAGTGGTGAGATAGGACATTTTTCTTTTCACTTTAGAACAATGCCGTTTAGTATAGAAATTAATTTTATATTACAAAAGGAAATGACCTATTTTTATAGGTCTTTTCTTTTCATTGATTTCGACTAGTAAGTCATTTTTTACCTTTTCTCGTCTTTTTTAAAGCATTTTTTCTGATTTAATTGATTTGAATATTATTTTTATGGCACCTGCTTTAAATAATGTTTACATGCTGCAACAAATCTCCATAGAATTCCAGAGTAGCGTATTCGATTTCTTCACTCAGAAATTGTAATATCAGTCGTGAGTATGCAATCTGAGGTTCCTGTGACGGCTTTCAGCGCCTTTATCGGTTTGATCGATTTCGGGAAATCCAAAGACAGAGATTTCCTGATAAAGAACAGTCCAAATCAAAGGTTTGCAAACTGTATTCACTTCAACGAATGGAAGAAGCCTCAATTACACCAGCAACGAATCCAGCAGCTTGCGTTGTCGATCCGAACTGGTTTTGATAAAATTTTTTCCGTCATTTTTCTTCCCTTTTAGAGAATTTAAAAAATATTTTAATAGCATTTTATTGATCATTTTTGGTGATATTTTAGGTCATCAAAATCCGCCCACTAGTAATAAATATTAAAGATATTTTTTTTAAGTTCATTTTTCTAACATTTTTGTAATTAAACACCTGCAGTAGTAGCAGAATATATTTAAGTAGCGACGTATTATTTGAATACTTTTGCAGTCTTATTTTACAGTTTTAATAGAAAAGAGTATTTCACAGAATTTGATCATATATAGAAATATTTTGAAACAAAAATATTTTTATATCTAAATTAACTCGATTTCCTATTCGGCTTAAATATGTTCCAGAGAAAGAAATTTTAAAACCATAAATCTAGACGCTGATATCAGAGATGAGTTGTTGGTTTTTGAAAGGTTTGAAATGCATTTCTTACGATTCTTTCTTCTGAGCCGTCATACCAAAATTTCTAATTAGCTGGAATGTTAATATAGAAGCAAAATTAATGTTTAATTTTAACCATTTCGGTAGACTCATTTCCTAAACGCGCAGTGAAATATATGTCGGGATTATAATTTCGAGAATAGTCATAACCGAAAAGCGGAATGAACTGTGAATACCGTTCTTATTGCTTGAGGGATATATTTGATAGCTGGCCGGATTTCCTTTCGTGCTTTGAGCGATGGATTTTCCGCAGTCTTGCGTTTCCACAGCGCCGACATTTCTTCGACTGCCATCGTGAGATCGACTACCGCACTTCACTTTATTACTTCCGCGCCAAATCCCGATTTACGTCTTCATATATCTCACTCACTTGGGCATTAGTTTGCTCATCGTATTGCACCACCGGAATACTCTTGCGTTCCTTTTCCGAGTTTGGTTTTATCTTTGTTCGTTTATTGTTTGTTTACCTGACCTTTTTATTGCGACCATTACTTCGAAAATTTCTGTGGTATGCATTTTTTAATTTTTCCCTTCGTACTGTGATGGAGAAAATATTTTTAATGAATCGAAAGTGTTTGGAATTTCCTGGAGGTCATGAAATTCAAAATCAGGTATTCTTCGGTGAGGGTGATCGTGATTTGAGCCTTAAACAATCCTCCTTCAATTTACTGAAATTTACATTATGTTTCACGTGGTATAAGTTGAAACTTAAACTGCTCTGTTGATAGTGAATGAATATCGTTTCTCGTGCGAATACTTACGCTCAAAATAAAACTTCTTTCGACAATTTTGACACTAATACTTAAAATAAATGCTAATAACCACCAGGTGTTATTTTAAACTTTTCCTGAGTGACTGAATGGATAGTAATAGATTAAACACTAATTAAAGAGATATACAAGCAACTTAAATATTACTACTCATTTTGTAATTTAAAAAAATAATCTAAAATACTTTTTGATTCATCTAATACACCAACATTTATTTTGCATTTATTGAAATAATTTTGTCAATGTATCAAATTAATTGTAGTTTACGCAGAGTGTAGCAATAATTCTGTATTTACGAGTGCGCCCTATCCTAATTATGTAGTAAATGAAGTGACTCCATTACGATTTCACTCCCCAGATATGACATTCGAGCGGCATGCGGGTGCCCTTTCTCGTTTCTTCATTTCGAGATTTCCTCATGACCTCCATTCTCGGGGGATTTTCCATGCTGCTGCGCTCCCGTTTATCAAGCTGTTGCGCTGCTCCGCCCGCACTCAGCACCAGAGCGGTGGCGGCATTAAGGACGTTGAGGGTGGTGATGGTGACGGCTTCAGGGGCGGAGGCGCTGTAGGAGGGAGTAATAGAAGCGGTGGTGATGGTTGTGGTGAGCGTGTGAATGGATAAGAGCGAAGATGGTGATAGTTATAGTAGTAGTTTTATTGCAGTGCGCAATGGGTCAGAGCACAATCGTGATGGTGATGTGTTCAGTGGTGCAGGCCTTGTCAGATGGTGTAATAGAAGCGATGGTGATGGTTGTGGTGATAGTGTGAGAGGATGAGGGTGGTGAGAAGAATGATGGTCACATTAGAAAAGACCAGTATTTTTATTGCAGTGCGCAATGGGTTAGTGCACAATCTTGCTGGTAGACTTGTCGCCATGTGAGTCTAGACACTGAGCGCAGTGAAAATGGTAGTGAAGAACGAACAAACAACTTACGTTATTATGTGACGCCAAATACATACGTGTCAAATTCATACGCTCGTGGCAAATAGCGAAGTCGCTGGCCTTTCACCAATGTGGTTCGGGTTCGATTCCCGTCGAATCGCATGTGAAATGTGTTCCAACAAAACGAGTTTGGCTGCTTCACAAGGGCTAGTCCAACCCCTGTGAAATGTTCTAAACCCTACCCCTATCCTTATTCCTTCCCAATTCTGGCCGCTGGGCGCGTAACAGGAGGCGCGTATGAGGTGATGTTACCTGGCGGTCCTCTTGACAGCTGACTGCGACGTGACATGACAGAAAACTTAATGCAAGATTACTCCCGCGCATGCAAATGAAGGATTACTCCCCAACGCAAAAGCGCTCAACGCCTCTTAAGGGGCTTGGAGACGCGTTGCGTAAATATGTAGACGCAACAAATTAATAAACAGAAAAAAAGACGGAAACAAAAGAGGTTTTACGTCGTAGTTAAATGAAGCAAATAAGTGTAGAAATAAAAATAAAATTAAATAAAATATATGTGATATTTTTTAGGCTATAATGCATAACAATTCGCATACAATATGCTCATCTGATTAATTTGCCTATTGAAGCTGTAGATCTAATATCATTTATTACCGTATCATTCATGAAACAAGATCATATGACACAACGGACAAAAGACAAAAAATTGTATTAACAAAAACGAAACGCCGGGCGACTGCCGTGAGATCCGAGCGGGCGAGACACAATGCGTTTGTAAACTGGGCGCAGCCAGGAGTGGGGAGCTGTCGGGTGCGGGCGGGCGGGCGACTGTCGCACAGAGAGGCTGGCTAATCGCGGGTAATCGCCCCATTAAGGATGCAGCATCGCGCCGCACGTTGCGTCTCCGTCCCGCGCAGCCCCGCCCACCACTGCCATCCCTCCCCCGCGCCGCCCAATTGCCGGCGCCTCCGCTCGCTAGCCTGCCCGTCGGAGCACCTACCTACACACCCTCCCACCCAATTCCGTCTAACCCTGCCCATCCCCACCCATCTACACCCGCCAATTCATTGCCGCCACAGACCCTCGTCAGCCTGCCCGTCGGATCATCTACCTACACATCCACCCAAATCTGTCCACTCGTGCACATCCCCATCCGCCCATCCAATCCCGCTACCTCCGCTAGCAAGCCTGCCCGTCGGAGCACCTACCTACACACCCTCCCACCCAATTCCGTCCACCCCTGCCCATCCCCACCCATCTACACCCGCCAATTCATTGCTGTCACATCCCCTCGCCAGCCTGCCCGTCGGACCACCTACCTACACACCAACCCACCCACCCAACCCCGTCCTCTCCTGCCCATCCTCACCCTTCTACACCCGGTACCCATTGCCGCCACCTCCCCTCGCCAGCCTGCCCGTCGGACCATCTAACTACACACCCATCCACCCAATCCCGTCCACGTCTGCCCGTCCCCACTAATACACACCCTTCAACCCATTGCCGCCACATCTCCTCGCCAGTCTGCCCGTCGGACCACCTACTTACACACCCTCCTATCCAATTCCGTCCACCTCTGCCCATACCCACCCATCTTCATCCGCCAACCCATGGCCGCCACCTCCGCTCGCCAGCCTGCCCGTCGGAGCACCTACCTACACACCCACCCATCGAATTCCGTCCACCCCTGTCCATCCCCACCCATCTACACTCGCCTACCCTTTCCTGCCACCTCCACTCGCCTGATTGCCCGCTCGTCCGACTACCTACCTCCCTTCTTACCTACACACTCACCCACCCAACTCCTCCCACCCCTGCCCATGTTCACCCATCTACACCCGGCCACTCACTGCCGCCTCCTCCGCTCGCCAGATCCGTCCGTCCAACTACCCACACACCCACCCACCCAACCCCATCCAAACTTGCCTATCCCCAGCCATCCACACGCGCCCATCCATTAATACAATCTCCGCTTACTTTCTCGCCTACCTACGCACTCACCCGTTCACCCACCCATTCATCAGCCTCTCATCCGTCCACCCACTCACCCGTCCATCGACCCATCCGTCCACCCACCCACGTGTTCACCCACCTCCCTCCAGAGACCAACCCCTCCACCCACAAACCGTTCCACCCACAAACCACTCCACCCACAACCTTCCCCACCCACAAACCCCACCAACCCCTCCACCCACCAACCCCTCCACCCACCAACCCCTCCACCCACCAACCCCTCCACCCACCAATCCCTCTACCCACCAACCCCTCTACCCACCAACCCCTCTACCCACCAACCCCTCCACTCACCAACCCCTCCACCCACCAATCCCTCCAATCACCAACCCCTCCACCCACCAACCCCTCCACCCGTACACCCACTCACCCACCCAACACTGACCGCCCACTCAAGGCCACCCGGCCGCTCACGTCCACTCGTCCAACCCAGCCCAATCCCGCCGAACCAACCCTCTCCAACCCCACCCGCTAACTTATCCCCGCACCGCCCAACCCAGCACGACCGCCCTCGCCCTCCCGCTCGCCGGGACATAAGCCCGGGCCGGGCGGATCCGTGCCCCAGGCCGCAGCGTCGCGCCGCTCGCGACCGGCGACTAATTGGGGCGGATCATCCTGTGAATCGGCGATCCCGCGCCCATTAGTTCTCGGCGCCGCCGCTGGCGCTGGTGCTGGCGCTGGCGCTGACGTGCGCCCTCGGGGCGCCGCCGGGCCACAGCTCATTTGACACCGGGAAAGGGAATTTGGATGAGAGATTTACCCGTCCGCGCGAGTGTTCGGTGAGCACAGAATGCTTTAGATGGATGGAAAAGTGCCTCGGTCACTCTTTCTTCTTCACTCAACTGTTGATTGATTGATTTTTTTCGTGTTTCCTGGCGCGTCATCTGCTTCGGTCATTAGTCCCGTTAGTGAAGTGCATGTTTTTTTCTCGGGAGATGGCGGTGATCTTCCCCCGCTGGATGGCGAGATCCGGCGCCGACCTACCGTCGGCTAGTGGGGTTTCCCCCTAACCAGGACTCTCCCACCAGCGGGGTACCGCCCCAGCCGGGACAAGCTCTAAACTCCCGACCGGTCTCTCGGGATATGTGATAGTGTGATGCATGTTAGTGTAAGTGTGTGTGTAAGTGGAGAGGATAGGACAAGGAAGAGGAAGGACAGATCGCGCGCGGTCCGTGGCCCGTTTGGTAGGGTACTGCTCCGGCATTCGCCTGGTGTTGATCGGAGAAAGCACGGAAAACTACCGATTAGAGCAGCTGGCCGCTAGAATTGTCCTCCACACAGCGACTGAATTCAACCTTGCTGAAAAACTAGTGTCGAAAATCCTGCCGACGTCAGGACTCGAACCTAGGACCTCCCGGTCAGAGTTCACTCAACTGTTGAACCTTTTGTAATTACGTAGGGGATAGTTGTCGTGCACCTCTTACTATGCGTGATTGCGGTTCATTGAATGATAATTCGCATCACTGAGGAGATAATATAGTATCAACCTACGGTTTATGATATTCAATATTATCTTCACCCTCGGTATGCTACTATTTCAGTATCATTTTTTAAATTTATTTCTTCCCGTTCGACTTTCGTCTTTCGGGGCTTTTGACGGGTACAATGTTACATACAATGCATTTACTTGGCCATCCTCAGGCAAATTCGGGTCTCGATAGAACTCTTCACCATTTTTAAAATTTCATATTTGTATAACTTGACTTAGAGAAGTTTGAGTTTATTGTTTAGAAGTGGAGGGGTGTGTTTTGTGGGAAATTGTGGCGAATTATTTTTTATGAATTAGGGAGGTCTTTGGGGAATCTGGATCTAATGCGTGAAGGATGATGAGCGTTTTGACCGAGATTGAATACTAGTGTTGGGACATACTGGGAGGAGAGAGTAATATTTTTGAGAATCCAGTGTCATAGAAACAGTCACAACAATGTCAGTCGAAAAATCCAATCTTCAAAGTGAAAAGACATGGCATTCTAGTACTTTCTTCGCCCACCTAAAAATGTAAAATGAAAACGAAAGATGAAAATGTATGTATGTATTCTCAAAATAAACTAAAGAATTAATTATGTTTTGATATCAACGTTACTAAGTTGGTATTAGTCAGGAAATGACGCATTGACTGACACATTTGGAAAAAAAATATATCAAAAACTACGTACAAAAATAACGATACTACGTACTTCGTACTTAAAAACCTATAAATATCATCAGTGTTAGCAGCAAATATTTATTACAAACCATCTAACTTTGCGAATACACTATCAACAAAAATTCAAAAAAATATGACGAAATGACGTGCAGTAACTATTGCTGACAAATCAATGGTAACAGAAACAAAGGAACAAGAAAGTGCGTTGGTTTGCTTCGAATAAAGATACTACTGAGGCAGACAGTGTTGATGAAACACAATTGAATGAATTGAAACACTGACGCGAATTATCTCATACTGGTGTGAATGGAGTTCCGATTGGGAATGGAAAAAGAAGAAGGAGGTTAACAGTGCAGTAAATTACAATTGTTATTAGTTATTAAATGTTTACGAAGATTTGAAGTCAAGATGTCAGTTATTGCATTTATAGAGACAAGAGTGCACAAATGTTCTTGAGACATCCAAGTGTGAAATAGGCCAAGTACAAGATTTATTGTTTCTTTTGCAGGAATCAACTTTCTTTACATGGATACGAGAGAAATGTATGCAGATTTACTTGTATGTAAATGTTTCGTTTCCTTGCAGTTTGGTTAGTTGTGCGTTAGAATAATAGAGAGATATTCGAAATTTTCATAAAATTACGAATTTTCCTGTGTACATCGGAAAGTGGTAATTTTTTTTGTTAAATCTGAAACAAATATTCCAAAGTGTTATCAAGTTACAATAATACTTCAATATGTTTTGTGAACTTATAAATGTTAACGTCTCGCGATTATGGTACAAATTCAAAATACACAAATAATAGAACTAAATCTCTTACTGGCAAATTATTTCTCTTCCTAACTAAATAAGTACGTACATAAGTACAAGTAAGCATTTAACAAATCAACCACCAACAAGCAAAATAATGTTATCACAAAAATATAATATACATTTATCGCTATTACAAATATCTTATGAGTGTATTTTTCAGGAATATACGAATGAGGAGGAGATCGATGTCACAAAATTATTTTTTTCGTCATCTTTCAACTTCTTTGTTAGTACTCGCCCTTGTATTTCAAACACATGTTAGAGAAAAAATCTTGATTTTGATTAAATAAAGTGTAAATAGCAGAGTTTGCTAATTCATTTAAATAGCACACTTTTCACTAATACACTGGAAATAGTTTTCGTTACTGGCTGAATTCTCTATTTATATTTTTATTTTTTATGTATCCGGTGCGCCCTAGCACGCAGGTTGGAATAATTACAATACTACGAAAGGCCCAGATATTTTATTACAAAAAGTAATGTAAAATTTATATATCTTTTGAATTTAAATTCGATTAAAAATTACTGTAATACATTAATAACTGATTAACTAATATTGATCAAACGGAACTTTGATAAGTTCCATCTAGAAACGAGAAAATAAGCAATAATTCTGAGTCACAAATGTCATGGGTCATCTTGACCTTACATTTGACATTAATGTCACGCCCCCAAATGATATAGTGAATTGTTTATAGATGCCACAGTCTTCATTGCTTCAAAGTTCGTTCGCGATGCTTGAGTCATCGGACTGTGAGATAGACGCAAAGGCGCGTTAACTAGTTCTTCGCACTCTGTTGACTCAACTGTTATCAATAAGAAGCATCAAAGCACCGCTCTGTTTCAAACACAGCTCATGATGGATAATCGCAGCTGGAGACACTAAAAATTTTATGTGACATTTAACTCCCAACAGCTTCTTTAGCATCGCAGATCGCTAGAAAAACACTTGAAGACGTGAGTAATGCTTCTGTAGATTTCGAAACATTAAAGTCAACGGCGCAAGTAATCCCCGTACTTCAATGCAAAAGTGCCGGCGGCGCTAGCCGAATGCGTTTACTACGCTCCGTGAAGTCACGAAGATTAAGCGCATTCGGGACTCGCGGGTTTGTGGTTGGGTGACCGGCCAGGAACCCCGGGACCCCACGCCGTCGAGCCCCTGGCCGAAGGGATAAAAGGCAATGACTGACTGCGACGTGACGAGACTTGACAAATATTAAAAAGTAGCACTTTAATGGAGGATTACTTCCCTGTGCTAAAGCGCTCAACGCCCCTTAAGGGGGCTTGGAGACGCGTTGCGTCAAGGTGGAGACGCAACAAATAAAAAAAAAAGTGTCGGCGTCGTTAGACGAAATCCTTAAATCCGCTTTGTGAAGTCACGGTCATTAAACAACTCGAGACACCAAAGGTTTCTGGACGGGTGACCATCTGGGAACCCCCCTTACAAACGACGCCATGCCCTTGGCCAAAGGGATAAAGGCAGTGACAGGCTGCGACTTTAGGAGACAAGAGGCAGAAATTAACGGGGGATTTCTGCAGAGATATATGTGCGCTCAATGCCCAAAAGGACTAAGAAACACTTTTTTTTCGAAAGTGATATCTTCCTTATAAATTCTGTCTGTTTACTACGATGAATAAATATTCAATTCCCAATAAAATTATTTTCAGTACATAATTATTTTAATTCTATCATCTCTTACGATCTAAATTACCTCAAAAACAATATTTTGAAAATAAATTAAATGTGTTCAGTACAATAACTTTTCTTACTGACCGCGATATTTCAGCGGCAACAAATTTGCCTCTGCAGCATCACGGCCCCAGAAGTGCTAAGGTTTCAATCCTAACGGTGGTGGATTTTCGACACTACCTACATAGTTTATTTGTAATTTTTTTACTGCCTATTTAAATCTTTGTTTTAAAAATCTAAATATTCAGTAAATTCGTTTTTGATTATAAACATAAGGACATTAGACATTGGACAGTGTGTTTTTTTGCATAATTAGATTGATCGGAATTGAAAAAAAAGAGAGTCTACAAGTGAAACTGAACAAAGAGTATCGTTCTGTAACATCAGAAAAATACTTGGAATTTCATGTTGACGTTTCGTCTACGTGGAAACTTCATATCATAACAAAAAAAAGCAAAACTAAAGAGAACTTTTGCAACTTAAACCCCACCTTCTTCCCTAGTTTTCCATTTCCCTATAAAATAAAATAAAAATATTTATTTTTTCTTCAAGACCCTGTTATCCTCCGTCACTTGTGTATGTCTCCTTGTAATTGATAACATTGCACTACACCTTTGTCAATACAAACTATCATTATTTAGCGTTATTACCGCGATGAGAGGCACACCCGTGTAATTTATTCGCGGAGAATATCAAGTAATTAGTTTAATTTTACATGCGATTGCAGATTCTCTGCATTGGACTCTGAACAGGTGGGGTAGAATCGAGAAGCGTCGAACCAGCAAAAAATGTAATGGAATATTCAAGAATATCTATTCCTGTAGAATAAGGTGTGAGAATCGTTTCACTGAGTCCTTTTGGCCATTAGTCTGAAAGGTTTGTTTTTTAAGGCACTAAACGCTTTGTTCAAGACTTATTTAACGATATAATTAAAAAATTCGACTAAGTGTTGCGAGTTACATTTCGCATGAATATTTAGATGCGTTTTTTAAACAAATCCTTCGTATTTTTAAGGTCAAAGTGCAATTCGTCACGTCTCCGTGAAATTATCTTTCTTTAGAGACCTCAGTAATAACGATTAGTTGCGTGTGAAAGCCGCAGAAAAGTATGTATACTACTGAAATAATATAGGAGGCGTTTAAAGTATCACCTATAGAGCTGGGTCGAATGAAATCACAATCTGGAAGAGCATTCCTGCTCCCGCCTGCTCTGATTGGTACCCCGTTCCAGTGCGGACGACATGCCACCACATCCCGTATCATACAATGCACTATACTTAGGGGACTAAAGTCCAAAACTGTTGACGCATCTAAATCAACGTTCACTCATTTTCTACTTTACCAGTCTTCTACTCCGAGGATTTGGTATTTTCCCTTTGGGTTTATGTACTACACAATATTTGAAAAAGTGACGACTAATTTTTTGCTAATTTTTTATGTTATGTTTGCTCAAAGATAAGTATTACTCAAAACATGACACCTGAGGCTACATAACGTAATCGGTATGATTTGTTAGTTAATGGCTATGAAACAATTTTGGTAGGACATTCATATCCCCTTTAACGCAATTTGCTTTTGAGAGATGAGTGGAGAAGAATGCAATGGTTGTCGTGCCGGCACAGAAGGAAGCAAATTACGTCCCGAGCGCGGCATGTCACACAAAGGTCAGAAGCTCATAACGAACCCCCCGCTGCGCCCCTGCCGCCGCGCCTCCTGCATTGTTTGCGAGACTGAGCGTTGGGCCGGTGCTTACAGCAGTTGGAACTTGCACCTGCACTTGCGGTTGGCTCACAAACTGCTCCAGAACAACCGGGAGCGGTAGCTCAGTGCATCAACTGATGTCACTGCAGCGCCTCTGAACGGGAGGTCGTAGGTCCGAGTCCTGACGGCGGAAGGGTTTTCGACACTAGCTTTTCAGCTAGGTCGAATTCAGCCGCTGTCTGGAGGAGAATTCTAGCGGCCGGTTGCTCTGATCGGTAGTTTTCCGTGGTTTCTCCGATCGACACCAGGCGAATGCCGGAGCAGTATCCTACCAAACGGGCCACGGACCGCGCGCGATCTGTCCTTCCTCTTTCTTGTCCTATCCTCTCCCCTTACACACACACTTACACTTACAAGCACTACACTACCACACATTCTGGGAGACCGGTCGGGAGCTTAGAGCTTATCTCGGCTGGGGCGGTGCCCCCCTGGTGGGAGAGTCCTGGTTAGGGAGAAACCCCCCCAGCTGACCGTAGGTCGGCGCCGGATCTCGCCATCCAGCGGGGGAAGATCACTGCCATCTTCGGAGAAAAAATATGCACTACACTAACGGGACTAATGACCAAAGCAGTTGACGTGCCCGGAAACACGAAAAATCAATCAATCAATGCTTTAGAGCCCGCTGGCCCACTTGGGGTATCTATTGTCTCAATTGCTTAATTTCAACCAGTAGCAGAATAGTACGTTATGAAACGATTATGTAATAATGGGTATTAATACACGAGTGTGATATTACGATACCAGCGAGTATCGTAAACTTCACGAGTGTATTTATACCCAATACATCACGTTTCATACGGTACTTTTTCTACGACTTTTGTAAGTTAAACTTTTTCATTGAATCTTTTCGTGGTAGTTGACATGTAGGATTCAGGCAAGACCACCTAACCCTACCATTGCATGCTGTCCAAGGTGGCTATGGTTACCAGTCCACCTGCGAGGGAGTACTCCGCTAGTCAAATAGGATGAAAGTGAAATTACGATGCAATTTATTTTAAGTAATATTCCACGAACAAATTCTCAATAATAAAAGAAATTAAAATTGGCAAGCATAATATAATATCAAATACAATTTTAATGTACACATTGAACTAAATATTTACACGAACGATTCTCAATAATTAATTAATTGTCAATATTTGGTGTGTAAACTTCAATGTGATTGGTCAAGAACCTGTATCATAAAGAAATCTGTATCGTAATTCAGGTTCTCGAACTCGCGACCGTTGAGACTTAAGTGCTGAGTTGGTATTCACTCTTAACCACCTCGGGCATCAACATCAGTATTATAATACTTTGCCTTGCTAAAATACAGTACGAAAGAAATAAGTACTGGATTGATGAACGCTTTTAAAAATTATGATTAATTAATTTTAGTGATTCCTATGGCCAATAGTCCCTTATGTGTAGTGTGTATTCTTTCTCGGAAGGTGGCGCTGGTCTTCCCCGTTGTATGGCAAGATCCGGCACCGACCTACCGTCGGCTAGTGGGGTTTCCCCCTAACCAGGACTCTCTCACCAGCGGGGCACCACCCCAGCCGGGACAAGCTCTAAGCTCCCGACCGGTCTCCCGGGATATGTGGTAGTGTAGTGCATGTTAGTGTATGTGTGGGTGAAAGGAGAGAGAATAGGAGAAGGAAGAGGAAGGAAAGATCGCGCGCGATCTGTAGTTAATTTCTTACAGTACTGCTTCGGCATTTTGATTGGTGAAACCACAAAAAACTACCGATCAGAGCAGCCGGCCGCTAGAATTATTCTCCAGACAGCGACTGAAATCGACCCAGCAGACAATCAAGTATCGAAAATCCTCTCAACGTCGGGACTCGAACCTTGAACCACCCGGCCAGAGGGACTGTAGTGACATCAGTTGATGCCCTGAGCGATCTCTCCCGGTATTTTAAATATAAATGTCTTGAAACCCGACTCACCGCAGCGGATGGTTCCAGCTGTCGCAGCTTCTCCCAAAACTCCATCCTCTTCCGGAAGGGCGGTCCCCTCCTCACCCGCGCCCGCTCGTCGATCTGCAGGTACCGGAAGTCGTCCCCGGACCCGGCGGCGGGCTCCCAGAGCTCCTCCAACTGCGGCGGCGCGGGCCTCGCCTCGCGGGCGAACGTCGCCCACACGGCGGCCAGCAGCTCGGCCACGCGCTCCTCGGTGGCGTTGGGCCAGCCGGCGGGCGCCGGGTACTGCCTGCCCAGCACGTAGAGCAGGTCGTCGCCGTGGACCACGCCCCCCACAGGCCCGCCCCGCCTCGCCGTCTCGCTCACGCGGCCCGGGAAGCCGAACACGTAGAAATAGGCGGGCGCGCGTCCCGACGCGGCCTGCAGCGCCAGCGCGCGGTACGCCGGGTAGTTGAACAGCGCGTCCGAGAACAAAGCGGACGCGTTGGCCTCGGTGAAGAGTTGCCCCTGCACGCCGGAGGCGCCGCCCAGGTAGAAGCGGCGTAGGCCAGACACCAGGCCGCGCCGCACGCGCACCGGAGAGATCTTGGCGATCTCCTCGTCGAGGAAGGCGTCCTCGAAGGCTTCCTGCCGCACGGCGGCCCGCAGGTTGCGGCCCCACTCCAGGCTCTCGTCCGACGTCACCCCGGCCAGGATGGGCACGGACGCGCCGCGCCGCACCAGCTGCCCCACCGGCGCCGACACCAGCGGCTCCTCCGCGCTCGACGGGCTGCGGCAGGAGGAGAACCAGCGGCTGGTGCGTTTGCTCGGCGACAAGTGGGGGCACGGAAATTGCAAAAATATTGTAACGACCCACCAGACAGTAATACCAATTAAGAGAAGTGGGGTTGGCAGTTAGAAATAAATATATGAATATCAACTGTCTATTGGATGTTTAATAAAAGATGATAAAGGACCAAGTATATTTATGACAATCAAACGTTTATTATAATTTATTCGATAAAAACACAGTTATATAAGTTTTACTGAATTCACTGTGAATGAAGTTTCACACATTAACTACTTTTCTATAGTTCTTTTTATTGTCTTCTTCAGGTCCTTGGACGTTCATCAATTTACACATCAATTGGTTCAAATGCTAAATTTCCTTGTTTATATAAATTTATGCAGGTCCAAGCACCTGATGATCACAATAAAAAGAATTGGGAAAACACCGTTATTGTGTGGGGCTTTAGCGATATTTGTGTAACTGTGTTTACTGTGAAACATTTTAATACACTTTTTTACTGACTGTCTTTAATAAATTTGTGAACTGTATTAGTAGTTAGAAGTTGGAAAGCCTCTTCTGCAATTTTTTGCCATGGATTCTAAACGTTTTTTTACGATTTTTTTGATCGAATAACTACTATAATATTATTATATTATTATATTTGAGATTCTTCAATCCGGAGTATAGATTATATATCTTCATTAAGAATAGCCGTCCTAGACACGTTCTCCGATACCTGTAAAAAAATAGCTATACCTGTAGATCTTTAGTCGGCATTCTTTCCAAGCAGTCCAGTGTTGGAATTTGTGGCACTGACGAAACATTTTTTCAGAAATGAAGTATTTTCTAGAACGTTGCATTTCCTACGTTCACTACAGCCGAGGTTCAGAGTTCACTATAACCGAATCTTCTTGAACTTATTTGTAGTGTAAGTGAAACGGGACCAGTGACTTAAGTTTACTATAACAGAGAGTTCACTATAACAGAGTTCATTATAACAGAGTTCACTATAATAGTGTTCATTATAACAAAGAGGTCACTACATACGAGTTCACTACATACGAGTTCGCTACATTCGAGTTCGCTACATTCGAGTTCGCTACATTCGAGTTCGCTTTATCCGAGTTCGCTCTATCCGAGTTCGCTCTATCCGAGTTCGCTCTATCCGAGTTCGCTCTATCCGAGTTCGCTCTATCCGAGTTCGCTCTATCCGAGTTCGCTCTATCCGAGTTCGCTCTATCCGAGTTCGCTCTATCCGAGTTCGCTCTATCCGAGTTCGATATATCTGGGTTCGCTATATCCGAGTTCGCTATATCCGAGTTCGCTATAGTCAGTGTCGACCGTAGAATGTGGAAGTGTGACCTTGTCTCACCTGGCGTGCTCGACGACGGGCGCGAAGAGCGGCGGCACGGCGGCGGGGCGCAGCGCGTGGTAGGTGCGCAGCAGGGCCTGCGCGTCGGCGTCGCGCAGGCAGCGCGCCAGGGCGGCGGAGGGCGCGGCGCGGTCGCAGCCGACGAGCGGGGCGACGCGGCGCGCGGAGCGGGTGCCCGGCGGCGTGAGCGCCCAGCGCGACAGCGCGCCGCCGCTCGACAGCAGCACCCCGCGCAGCAGGCGCGCCGCCGGCGGCGCCAGCGCCAGCAGGTGGGCGGCGGCCGCGCCCGCGCTCGCGCCCGCCAGCGTCACGCGGCCCGCGTCGCCCCCGAACGCGCCTGCGTTGGCGCGCACCCACCGCAGCGCCGACAGCGCGTCCTGCGCACACACACACACACACACATCCCTTCATCTCCACAACACAGCTACAACAACTGATTCGTTAATTTCTGTAGAACTCGGGGATTTCAAACTGGTTGGTTGGTTAATTGTTGGTGATTTCGGGCACGTCAATTGCTTTGCTCATTAGTCCCGTTAGTGTAGTGCATGTTGTTTTCTCGGGAGATGGCGGTGATCTTCCCCCGCTGGATGGCGAGATCCGGCGCCGACCTACCGTCGGTTAGTGGGGCTTCCCCCTAACCAGGACTCTTCCACCTGCGAGGCACCGCCGCAGCCGGGACCAGCTCTAAGCTCCCGACCGGTCTCCCGGAATATGTGATTGTGTAGTGTATGTTAGTATAAATGTGTGTTGTAAGGGGAGAGGATAAGACGAGGAAGAGGAAGGAAAGATCGCGCGCGGACTGTGTCCCGTTTTTTTAAGGTACTGCTCCAGCATTCGTCTGGTGTTGATCGGAGAAACCGCGGAAAAATACCCATCAGAGCAGCCGGCCGCCAGAATTCTCCTCCAGTCAGCGACTGAATTCCACCTAGTGTCGAAAATCGTGCCACCGTCGGGACTCGAACCTAGAACCTCCCGGTCAGAGGCCCTTCAGTCACATCAGTTACGATCTTACGATCTTGCGGTACAGGATGATCACCACCTTTTTCTGTTCTAGGGATCGACAACCCGCTACTCGCCTTTGCCGACCAGCGGTGACCACCCAGCCTTTCAGGAAAAGGGGTTCACCGTATATACCGGTCTTCATTGCCGTAGAGTGAGCTTTCTCATCGTCACACAACTATAGATTCTAGTACGTTTGTAAAGAAAGGGCGAAGGTATAATTTGACTCTCTATGGATCAAACCCGTGGTTGCGCTGTGGAAAGCGAGAACGCTAACCAATGAGACTCCGAGGAAGGCGGGGATCACCGCCACCTCCCCAAATAAACCCATTCACAACACTACAGGACCAACGATTTGGTTGGTTGGTTGGTGATTCCGGGCGCGTCAACAGCTTAGGTCATTTGTCCCTTAAGTGTAGTGCATACATTTTTCTGGGGAGATGGTGGTGATCTTCCTCCGCTGGATGGCAAAATTCCGCGCCTACCTACCGTCGGCTAGCGGGGTTTCCCCCTAACCAGGACTCTCCCACCAGCGGGGCACCGCCCCGACCGGGAAAAGCTCTAAGTTCCCGACCGGTCTCCCGGAATATGTGGTAGTGTAGTGCATGTTAGTGTAAGTGTGTGTGTGTAAGGGGAGAGGATAGGACAAGGAAGAGGAAGGACAGATCGCGCGCGATCCGTGGCCCGTTTGGGAGGGTACTGCTCCGGCCTTCGCCTGGTATTGATCGTAGAAAACCACGGAAAACTACCGATCAGAGCAGCCAGCCGCTAGAATTCTCCTCCAGACAGCGACTGAATCCGACCTAGCTGAAACGCTAGTGTCGAAAATCCTGCCGCCGCCGTGGGGAGTGTAACCTAGGACCTCCCGGTCAGAGGCGCTGCAGTCACATCACTTGATGCACTGAGCTACCGCTCCCGGTACAGGACCAACGACCTTAGCAGTTAACATGAGTAACGTGTCGTGACGTGCCTTGAGGCCGTAGTTGCCGGGCATGGCGGCGTCCTCGGTGCTGAGGAAGCCGAAGGGGCCGAGGCGGTAGTTGAAGGAGACGAGCAGCAGGTCGTGCTCCATGAGCAGCTGCGGCTCGACGAAGCGCAGCCCGCCGTGGCCCTCCAGGAAGGAGCCCCCGTGCATGTACACCAGCACAGGGTGGTTTTCAGCTCCCACGTGCGCGTACACGTTCAGAAACAGGCAGTCCTCCGACCCCGACTCTGACAGGTTCAGGTGGCTCACCTGAAACGCAGGGAGAAGCCAAAAACATCAGTGGTGATCGTGCAAAAGGTTTGGAAATTCGTAGTGGAGAAAGAGGAAAAGAAGTTTTATTCGAAATTAGGTTACGTTTTGTCTTATCAATTTGGGACGACGATTAAAAATCTAATTGTCTCGCCCATTATTTCCAAAACACAATTTTCAAAATTTCAGGGAGATCAAAGAAAAAAGGCCCTGCACCATTCTTTTACGTGTTCCTTATTTTATCCGTAGAAAAAAATTGCAAAAAAGTTTGGGAGGTTTTTGAGAATTGTTTTTTTTAGAATATGCATTTCATAAGTCAGAGAAGCCAAAAACATCAGTGGTGATCGTGCAAAAGGTTTGGAAATTCGTAGTGGAGAAAGAGGAAAAGAAGTTTTATTCGAAATTAAGTTACGTTTTGTCTTATCAATTTGGGACGACGATTAAAAATCTAATGATCTCACCCATAAAATCCAAAACACAATATTCAAAAATTTAGAGAGAGGAACGAAAATGAGATATGCACCATTCTTGTAACTGTTCCTAGTTTTATCCGTAGAACAAATTTAAAGAAAAATTTGTAGAGTTTCTAAAATATTTTTTTAAAATATGCGTAATATAATTATGCACATAATTTTAAAATAAGTGTACACGTTCATGAACAAGCAGTCCTCCGATAGGTTGAGGTGGCTTACCTACCAAAGAGAGCGGTGGTTATTGCAGATACAGTGTTGAAATCCGTAGTGGAGAAATAGACATGGAAGTAATCTTCCACAAGAGAGTAGTCACGTCTACAAATACAACTATTCAGCCAGCAAAATATTTGTTCCGCACCCATATTGAACTCATCCAACGACTTAACTCGCCACGAGATTTACCGCTACACCAGGAGTCACTTTAGCACATCAATTTGGAACGACGATTAAAAATATAATGGTCTCACCCATAAAATCCAAAACACAATATTCAAACATTTAGAGAGAGGAACGAAAATGAGATATGCACCATTCTTGTAACTGTTCCTTGTTTTATCCGTAGAACAAATTTAAAGAAAAATTTGTAGAGTTTCTAAAATTTTTTTTTTAAATATGCGTAATATAATTATGCACATATTTTTAAAATAAGTGTACACGTTCATGAACAAGCAGTCCTCCGATAGGTTGAGGTGGCTTACCTACCAAAGAGAGCGGTGGTTATTGCAGATACCGTGTTGAAATCCGTAGTGGAGAAATAGACATGGAAGTAATCTTCCACAAGAGAGTAGTCACGTCTACAAATACAACTATTCAGCCAGCAAAATATTTGTTCCGCACCCATATTGAACTCATCCAACGACTTAACTCGCCACGAGATTTACCGCTACACCAGGAGTCACTTTAGCACATCAATTTGGAACGACGATTAAAAATCTAATTGTCGTGCCCATTACTTCCAAGAGACAATTTTCGAAAATTCAGAGAGATCAATGAAATGTTCCAAAAACTCAAACTCTTCTTTTTCTCTGAAAACTTTTTCTCTGAAAAAGAGTTTCAAATTTCGCATTTACAGTTACACTTAAAGGCAATTGTTTTAAAAAGGCTCCAAATTTTTCAATGAAAATTTCCATTTAGGATGAAGTTTTACTTTCCTTTAATATATTTAAAGTAATATTTCGGTTCTATTAGAAAACAGAAAAATTGAAAAAATTGAAAAAATATGCTTTGAGTGACGATAAATGGCAGATGGCAAGAGGATGTGCAAGAACGTAAAGCCAGTCACACCAAGGAAATTAAAAAACTACTACGAAAAAGTCTGCCATTCTGTAACGCCACTAGTTGAAATACGTGTACACGTTCAAGAACAGGCAGTACTTCGACAGGGTCAGGTGGCTCACCTGCCAAAAAGAGCAATGGTTATCGCAGAAACGTTGTGGAAAGCCATACTGGAGGAGAAAAAGAAGTTATCTTCCGCAAGAGGGTAGTAAAGTTTAAAAATACAACTATTCGACCAGCAAAAAAATTGTTCCTCAGCGAGATTGAAGTCATATCCATCGACTTAACTCGCCGAGTGCCTAACCGCTACACTAGGTAGCAGGTTTGGCATATCAACTCGGGACGTAGATTAAAAATATAATTGTCTCGCCTATTATTTCCAAAATAAAATTTTTGGAAATTCAGAAAGATGAAAGAAAATGAGACCATCATTCATTGAAGTGTAACTTGTTTTATCCGTGAAAAAAATAAAGAAAAAATTGAGGAGGTTTTTGAGAAACGTTTTTTAAAATATGCATCACATAATTATGCATTTTTTAAAATAAGCGTTTACGTTCAAGTACAAGAAATCTGCCGAGAGGTTGAGGTAGCTCATCTGCCAAAAAAAGCAGTATCGCAGAAATAGAGTGGCATGTGTATCAACGAATAAGGCGGGGAAAAGTGCCCTCAAACCAAATCAATAATCGCGATTCTCAAACAAAAGAGAATACAAAACGACGTACATTCACAAAAAGGCAGCCTCCTAGAGCAATCTGCTGCAGAGATACGAGAAACGTATTTTGCATGTTCTATTTTTTCTCAGCATCTATTGCACGTATCAGGATGAAAAAATTAGCTGAGACTGGGAGAAAGTTTAATTTGAAGGTATTTTTGTCAACAAATTTTGACACCAAATTCATATGGAGAAAAAGTAAACAAATTTTTGAAATTCATTTTCGACGTGATAACGTTGAAGTACTGTCTCAATTTTTTCCGCTAAAATGAGTCTGATAATATTCTATAACATTTTTTTCATACTTTTAAACAATGTGGACGGTAGTGCAAAAAAATTGAAACTAAATTTTCAGTTTAAAAATTTGCGCCTAAATGTGGTTAATTTAGCTGAAATGTAATTTGAAAAGTTATATTTTATTATATTGTTATAAGCTTTAAATAACATCTAAGCTATTTCACTACCAAGTGAACACTTCTGATTGGATCTCGGATAATTAGATGACTATCGTAGTTTGTATTCACTGAAGGACCGCATTTGGGTGTCCGCACGCACTCGATCTGCCGGTGTTTAACAATGGTTTATTTCTATTATTATTCACAAAAATGTGAATTATGAGTATTAGATTATTAGATATGCTTTCCAAATTTCTTACACGACCACTAAAACGTTCCTTTTGTTTCAACTAACTTAAATAAGAGAAGGAAGCATACAATTGGAGTATGAAATAATGGATATTACCCCGCAGAGAAAAAAAATGTCTCATTGACTATTAAAACTTTTCGAAACAAACAAATGACTTATTTGTTGACAGACGGAAGAATGTAGTTAAATTTAAAAAAATATTTCTTCAATATTTCTCAAGTGTTGTTTATACAGAATCGTCTTAGAAGTAGGGATAATATAGTCTACTCCCTGTGAAAATAAATACACTTCATTCGTCAAAATTAATATTTTATCTTGAATCGTATTTCCTCGCTGCTTTACACAGTTATCATCACTTTAGTAATATGTCGGTCAATGATCGCTGGATTACTCACAATGAAATGCAAAATCGTGCGTCGTTGCTTGCCAGGAGATAAGAATAAGACAGATTTTGAACTTTGATCATCTTGTCATGAGGCATCATTTGCATCACACACGCAATACTTTTAGCAACAGAAAATATCTGCATGTAACGTATTGCTGTCTATGCAATTCAGAACTCCACTGATTCTCAGTTTCATATTAAGGGAATTGCAACAGCATTTGCAATTCGCCACCTACAATGAAATCCGCGACTTTATTTTAATCTTCACTTTAATGCAGTAATACAATTATTTTCAGAGAAGTAATAATTTTTTTCATAATGAATATAAATATGTTCGATTTATCCTCAGTGATTATATGCAACGGCTTTAAACAGAGACTCCGATTTATTAGATTTGAAGCGAATTTTAAAGGATATCTAACGTGATGTCTAAATAAAACATACTGAAATATTGGCTCTGACATTTTAAGAATAAAAAAATATGGGACAGAAGAAAAGATACACATAAAGAATTTAGAAAAAAAATGCCGCACCTCAAACGATTCTTCTCGCCTAAAGAATGATAGTGTGAAAAGCATGTTGAGGTTTTGGCGATTTTGTGCGTTCGCGATTCTGTGTCAAACACGAATTCAAAAGTAAAAATTAAAAACATTTCACATATAACCTTATGTTAATAACTTTTATATTGGATCCTGCTCCCTGAAAGGGATTCACTGGAGAGCCAATTACTCCGGAGCTGAAGGCATCCTATTGAGTTCACCTGAAATGAAAAGTTAGTTTGAAACATGCCTCGCAGTCGGTATCCTCTAGCCACATGTCTTGTAGATTGAGAGAGCTCTTTTACTACCCAATTGGAAGTATTAGGAACTTTAGTAATAATTGCTAATTTCGGCTCGAAACTGAGAGCAGTTAATGAATCTACTAGTGATCTAAATTAACTAACAAAGAACCTACAGTGAAATTCTGCTTCCGCAGAAATGTTTAATACAGTAATGGTACCTGGCTAATTACGTATATTCACGTACTTTTATCAAGTGGTCACGAATTTTCTGTTGATACACTGTTTCCAATCCATACAAAAATAGTTGATAAGTTTCGAATGATATTTCACATTTCATTGAAATTTCTTTAATTTTTTAAAGCGAAACATTAAATGTAAGAGGTGAGTCTTCTCTATACTTTTTACGAGCCAACCGGAGTGTGTAAACTACAAACCCTCATTTAGTATTGAAAATAATTTGTATTTGAGAGAAAAGTTAAATTATATAGAATCATAGGCTTTTACGACCGGTGTCAATTTCAGAGAGTGTTTGCGGGCTTGGAAGCCGTGGTCCAATTGGCGTTGAAGAAGAATCGAACTGACTGATTAACATTGAATTCAAATATTAACGTATTTAAGGTATGCAGTTACATTACAGTGAAAACGGGACGATCTCGCGATACATGAAAGCAATTTCTTCTGATGGTGAATTCAGAGAACTTTGCCAATTTAAAGAAGTAAATGTGAGAAAACCAGTTGATACAAAATATCTCATTTTCTTTTCTTTATGGCACTTCCTTATACATGAATCTGTGTCGCGTATTTGTTTACAAGTGCTTAGACAATAAAGTAATAATACATCCATAACAACAAAATAAATTTTAAAGGTTGTTAACTTGAACAATTTTAGAAAATCATCAGTTTCAAAATTGTATGATTAATTTTCGTAGTTATTACATGATCCCGTTATATTGTAAGTTATTTATTGGATTAATTATAAAGCTATAAGGGTAACTTTATTACACTATCTGAATACACGCTGGAGAAATTTACACATTGGCTTCCTCTTTTCATTTCATTATAAATTTCTTGGAAATTCATGAAGAAAGAAGTCTTAGGAAATTATACGAAAATCTTAAGAAAAAACTAGTACTTCTTTTACATCAAGGCATCAAAGAATAATACGTTGACGTCGAATACATTAAAAAGGTGAAATAAATACTGCATAATGATAATTTGATTACTTTCCAGTCGTCTATACTATAACAATGATTTGTCTGCAAAATGTGAATTTTCCAATAAGATAATTTAGTACGTTTCTAAAAGTTCATAGTGAGGGAATTTGAAAGTTCTGTGAAGTCCTATTTGCAGTGAGATAAACACGTGTGGTTACTTTTTCCATAATTCCAACTCGATGGACAAAATGTATAAATTTCAAGAATGTGAAGGGGACTATTTGTTACTGGACAACTGAGCACTCTGAATTATTTAACTATCGAACAACAAACGACATTAACAGCCTCGCGGGTGTTGAGTTTGAAAAGTTGAATATTAAGAGAGGTGCGATGAAATGGGTGGACACCAAATGGTCCGACCTCTCGTGCGTTTGGAAGGTCAGTTTAAAAATTGGATGAGATATGCCGTAAATGAGTTGACCCCAAACGATACTTCCTCCGGTGGACTTGGAAGGTCAAACGTTAGCTGGAAATGAATTGACCCAAAGAGTACTTCCCCTGGTGAGTTTACAAGATCAAACATTAGGCGGGGTGCACTGTAAATGGAATGATTTCAAACAATACTTTCCCTGGTGAGTTCGGAAGGTCAAACATTAGGTGAGGTTTGCTAGAACAGTTTTAACACCAAATAGTACTTACTCTGATGATTTAAGAAGATTGAAGGTGAGGTTTACTGGAAATGTGATGATGCAAAATAGTACTCTCCCAGCAGAATTTGGAATGTAAAGATTATGTGAGGTTCGCTGGAACTATTTTAACACCAAAAAATTCCTCTGGTAGGCTTCGAAGGAAAATCATTAGGTGAGGTGTACCGGAAATGGATCAAAAGCCAAATGACACCGCCTGTGGGTTTGAAAGATCAGTTCGAAAATAAGGTTTTATAAGTAAAATTGCGTTGACCTCAAACGATACTTCCTCTGGGGGGTTTGGAAGGTCAAACGTTCGGTGAGGTTCACTGGAAATATGTTGACACAAAATAGCACTTCCTTTGGTGAGTTTGGAACGTCAAACACTGGGTGAGATGCACTGTAAATGTATTGATACCAAAAGGCACGTCCCCTGGTGAGTTTGGAAGTTCAGTTCCAAAATTAGGTTCAATACGTAGAAATGGGTTGATTTCAAACGATACTTTCCCTAATGAGTTTGGAAGGTGAAACACTAGATGAGGTTCTCTGGAAATGTGTTAACACAAAATAATAATTTCACTGGTGAGTTTGGTAGGTTAAACATTAGGTGAGGTGCATAGGAACTGGAATTATTCCAAACAATTTTCCTGGTGAGATTGGAAGGTAAAATATTAGGTGAAGTTCGCTCGAAACGTGTTAACAAAAAATAGCACTTCCCCTGGTGAGGTTAGAAGGTCAAATTTTAGGTGAGCTTCTCTGGAAATGTGTTGACCCAAAACAGAACTCCTGGTAAGTTTGGAAGGTCAAATATTAGGTGGAGTTCTCTGGAAAAGTGTTGATAAATCATAGTACTTCCCCTAGTAAGTTTAGAAGGTCAAACTTTAGGCGAGCTTCTCTGGAAATGTGTTGACACAAAACAGCACTTCTCCTGGTGAGTTTACAAGGCGAAACTTTAGATGAGCTTCTCTCGAAATGTGTTGACACAAAACAGAACTTCTCCTGGTGAGTTTGGAAGGTCAAACATTGAGGTTATCTGGAAATGTGTTGACACAAAACAGCACTTCTCCTGGTGAGTTTGGAATGTCAAACATTAGGTGAGGTTCTCTGGGGGAAATGTGTTGACCAAACATAGGTATTTCCCCTGGTACTTCCCCATAGTACTTCCCCTAGTGAGTATGGAAAGTCAAACAATAGGAGAGCTTGCTGGAAGTATGTGGACACATAATCGCCCGTGTGGAAGGGCAAACACTGGAGTGAGGTGCACCGGAAATGGATTGACCCCCGCGCGGTGGGCGTGGTACCTGCAGACAGGGCGCGCCCTCGTGCAGGGCGTCGAGCGTGCCCTCCCAGGGCGCCTTGTCGGCGGGCGGCCGGAAGCGGCGCTGGCCCACGGGCGCCTCGGCGTACGGCACGCCCCGGAACGCCCTGAAGAAGCGGCCGTGCGCCGTGCGCATCGCCGCGCCGCGCACCCAACCGGCCTGCGTGCGCACGCGCAGGGCGACCGCACCCGCCGCCGCCTCTTCCTCCGCCGCCACCGCCACCGCCGCCACCGCCACCGCCACGAGCAGGAGTCTCGGTGGCGGCATGCTGGCGACTGCCGCGCCGCGACGCGCCGCGACGCCCGCCGCGGCCACGCGCCGCCATCGCCCCGCCCCCGCCCACGCCGCGCGCCAGGCCTGCCAACCCGCGGCCTCGCGACCGTGCCCTTGCGCGCGTAAATGACCTGCCACCCACACGCATTCCATCGTCGCGTCCCAAGTCACGTACCGGGAGCGGTGGATCAGTGCATCAACTGATGTCACTGCAGCGCCTCTGAGTGGGAGGTCCTAGGTTCCCACTCCCCACGGCGGCAGGATTTTCGACACTAGCTTTTCAGCTAGGTCGAATTCAGTCGCTGTCTGGAGGATAATTCTAGCGGCCGGATTCTCTGATCGGTAGTTTTCCGTGGTTTCTCCGATCAACACTAGGCGAATGCCGGAGCAGTACCCTAACAAACGGGCCACGGACCTCCTTCTCTCCTTCTCTCCACGATCTCTCCTTCCTCTTCCTTGTCCTATCCTCTCCCCTTACACACAAACACAATAACATGCACTACACTACCACATATTCCAGGAGATCGGTCGGGAACTTAAAGCTTGTCCCGGCTGGGGCGGTGCCCTGCTGGTGGGAGAGTCCTGATTAGGGGGGATACTCCACTAGCCGACGGTAGGTCGGCGCCGGATCTCGCCATCCAACGGGGGAAGATAACCACCATCTCCCGAGAAAAAACATGCACGACACTAACGAGACTAATGACCAAAGCAGTTGACGCGCCCGGAAACACGAAAAAATCAATCAATCAATCAGAATCCAAAGTCACATCGCTGCCTCCGTTTCAGTGACTGATTATTTTTGTTTTTCGGGCGCTCTTGCAGCTATGATGGTTACTGAATCCGTAAGTGTAATGCATGATGTAGGTTTCCTCTCCCACTAGATTGCTAGATTGGGAGATCCCGTGTCAGCCTTCTAGAATGTGTTTCCCTCTCCAGGTATCTTCGTTGTCTCTTGAGGTCGCTCCGACTCGGAAGAGTCGGGAGGTCTCGATAAGTGTATCAGTGGACGATATATATATATATATATATATATATATATATATATATATATATATATATATATATATATATATATATATATATATATGGACGAGTAACGTAACTTTTGCATCTCTTGTAACTTTTCAAAAGTTGAAGTTATTGCAATGCATTTTTCACGAAAGTACATGATGAAATTGATACGAGTGTTCATTTATATTGAATTACTTGTATTTTACGAGGCATTTGAGGCAACTTTATTTTTTCAAATGGAACTATACATATTTTTCAGTTTATCATGACGGGCGTAAAAAGATAAATTCAATGATATGCATATTGCCATTTGTTAGATAAACATTTTTTTAGTAATTTTGAGTATTTTTGCGACTCGTGTTGAACGAATATTTTGAATTGAACAGACCGCCATACAATGCCATGCTACGCTCCACCAGGAAACGTGCGCTCGTGGAAGGGAAGGGATCTTAGTAATTCAAGATACGAAACATATTTCAAATATTCACAAAACTGTTGCAGCTTTTTCCTGAATTATGCTTTCAATCCTTCCACATATTCAGATTACACACGCTATCCTGCTTGGAACGAAATTCACCGTCGTCTAGGAAAACCTAAATACTTCGGTAGACCATTGTAGAAATCACGACCGTTAATAAGTAGTAGGAAAATCACGGGATCGGTCAATTAATGGATTACACTAGTTTGCCAACGTTTCGGAATATTTTATTGGAGTTGGTATTGGAGTTGTGCTGTGGAGAAACATTATGGTTGACCATTATATGTATTAGTAAGGTGTGTATCCTTTAGATATACGGTGTATAATGTATTTATTTATTTAGTTATCTGTGTAATTATTGTTCCACATGTATGTTCATTCATGTTTTTTGTATGTTGTTGTTCAGAAGAGTTTGTCCGTACTTATTGTGATTGTGTTTTTGGTTGTTAGCCCTGATGATGGAATAAAATATTCCGAAGCGTTGGCAAACTAGTGTAATCCATTAATTGACCGATCCCGTGATTTTCCTACTACTTCGGTAGAGTGGATCATATGCACAAAATTAAGACAAGAATACAAAAAACGGACGTCGGGAAATTTTCATCCACAAACCAAAGTGTTAGAGACTGGAAGAGTTGGCGTCTTAGAACTCTTTCCTCAAAGTTTGAGCAAGTTTAAAAATAAATTAGTTTTCTAGATAATTTTATATATTTTAGGCCAATATATTACTGTTAAGTTTCTACTGTTAAATTAGTAGTACTTCCTATTTAGCTGTTCAATTATTATTACTAGCAGTTGCAATAGTATTGCTATGATATTATTATTTATGTGAAGTAAGATTTGCGCGGTGATATTATGTACTATTTACTATTATTGTTTTTAATTAACTACTTTTTTGTAATTTATTGTTAGTCAATGTAAGGTTAATGCATGCAAAGATAAAATATTCTGTCACCAAGTTACGACACTTAATTGCAGAATTAATAATAAATGTAAAGGGTTCTCTAGTAAGGTGGAGGAAAACATATGATCCCTGAGCGAAACTACCCTGAACACTCTTTGTTTACCACAGTTTTCACATGAAATTAGGATTTGAACCCCGGTTCGGAGAGATGGAAAGCTAGCGCTCGTTACAAACGCTCTATGACATGTGCCGCTTACGCTATTTGTGAAAATTTGGAAGTCATTATTCAGTATCGCTCTGAAGAAGGCCACAACAAGATGGCTGAAACGTCAGCTCCAGCTATTGAGACTCGGCTCATCCCGGACAGACAAGAATACAATGACTTCGGCCGCGGAAGCCTACGAATATAACTTGGAAGTCATGTAGTTTGTTATTTTTTCAGGTGCTTTCTAGCCTTTGTAGCTAGTCTCGAAGATACCTCCAGCAGCACATGTTCTGGGTACTACACTTGACACCTTCCCAAAGTCATGAACTCTGTTCGGATTTCATCAGATTAGTTGGTTTAAGTCATCAATGGATGTCACTGCAGTGCCTGTGACCGGGAGGTCCCAGGTTCGAGTCCTGACGACGGCAGGATTTTCGACACTGGTCGAATTCAGTCACTGTCTGGAGGAGAATTCTAGCGGCCGGCGGCTCTGATCGGTAGTTTTCCGTGCTTTCTTCGATCAGCACCAGGCGAATGCCGGAGCAGTACCCTACCAAACGGGCCACGGACCGCGCGCGATCTCTCCTTTCTCTTCCTTGTCCTATTCTCTCCCCTTACGCACACACACTTACACTAACATGCACTACACTACCACATATTCCGGAGACCGGTCGGGAGCTTAGAGCTTGTCCCCGTTGGAGCGGTGCCCCGCTGGTGGGAGAGTCCTGGTTAGGGGGAAGCCCACTAGCCGACGGTAGGTCAGCGCCGGATCTCACCATCCAGCGGGGGAAGATAACCGCCATCTCCCGAGAAAAAACACGCACTACACTAACGAGACCAATGACCAAAGCAGTAAACGCGCCCAGAAACACGAAAAAAATCAATCAACCAATCAATCAAGCGGACCACTCGCGATCTTTCCTTCCTCTTCCTTGTCCTATCCTCACCCATTACACTCATACTTACATGTACTACTCCACCACACATGCCGGGAGACCATACGAGAACTTAAAGCTTGTCCAGGTAGGGACAGTTCCGGGTTCTGGAAGTACCTGGTTGGGGAAAATCCCAAACTCCGACCGGTAGGTTGGCGCCGGATTTCACCCTTAAGCGGGTAAAGGTCACAGCCATCTTCCGAATAAAAACGTTACAAAGATCTTCAGCCATCCTCCTAATAAATGCACTACGCTAACGGAACTAATGATTTCAGCAGTTAACTTTTCCAGAATCACTAATCAACCAATCTGTCCACCTCTGACGCCGATTCTTGAATGTCAGGCGTGCCAACCTCCGCAGCCGCGCACTTCTGCCGTGACCTCATAGAAGAAAGTGACGACCCACGCGGCCTCTGGAATGGGGGCGTCAGTGAAACCGGCTCCACGCGAAGAAAGTACCCACCTTGAAACTCGCGCCTCTTTCCGGCTGCTCTTGCGATAACCTTGGCGGAAATCGAAATTTCAAGGCCAATTCCTAATAAGTCCGAGGGTTGAGGAAAAGTTAAATTCACTTCCTGGTTATATACTTCACTTTCGGTACGTAAGGCAATTTCAGAATTACTTTTGTCTTACAGTTGTTATTTAGTAGGCCGTTTGTTCGAATATTCAACATGATAGGTCGAAGGTCTTTACCTAACACAAAACCTACATTCTACAGTACTATCCTAACTACCCCTCCCATTCACCCTAGACTCTAGATCATAATAAAATCGCATTGCATTAAAGTCGTTTAAGGTGATACACAAGTATGGAAAGAAAAAAATCTTTGCGGATTGCGCCAGATATGCGAAAGTTTTAGTTGGAAAATAGTGTTCATGCACATTAAGATATTTAATTGCTGCGGCATTATCGTTTATCTTACTGCTGATTATGAAAAAGTATTCTAAAAGATTGCCGAAAATGTTTACTAAGTAAACTAATAACCGAAATACTGACAGTAAATGAGATTGAAATTTAAAAAATCAAGCTAATTGCAAATCAATTATTGTCCTTGAATTTCATATTGTGGTCTGTAATGGTACTTCTCATTCGAGATTTACATATTTTCAAAGAAAAAATACTGCTACCGATCGGGATGGCCGAGGTGGCTAAGAGCGAGTACCGACCCAGCGCTTCGGTCCGAAGGGTCGCGGGTTCGACTCCCGCCTTGGGCATGGCTGTATGTCCCTTGACTTTGTGTGTGTTGTCGCGGAGGGCCTCGCGTTCTGCTCACCCCAGATCAGAGGAGCCCGCAAGTGTTTGTCTAGTGTATGGTCGAATATGCGTCCCTTCGGGACGTAAAGGGTAAGCGGCTGTCGGCTGGATAAAAAAGCCATAGGAAAAAAAATACTGTTCACATCGTACGTTGGTCAAGATATACGTAACATTCGAGCCTTCTGGCCTTAATACGTAGTGTAGCCCAAATACATTTTTTGTGGATCCTTATTTTTTTTTTAATTATTGTCTTCCTGTTCAACATACATACATGTTTTTCAGGGTTGTGAATAGAAACATACATGACGTTTGATTTATTTCCTAACTGTAGGTGCCCTGAATGGGTGCGTTCAATGTTTTTGGTTTATGTTGAAAAATTTTAATTATTTTTGAAAGAAAATTGAAATTACAGCAAATGATCGTTGATATGATGAAGGATATATCATTTCAGCTGATTTCAATTCAGCAGAGGCCAATTTCCTGCTGATTTATGGTGGTCGGAATCTGTCTTAAGGGAAGCGTGGATCCTTGATACTGAAAAATCAATTGATGGCAAAACGTTCACTTGTACGACTGTCCGCCGTTCGTCTGTTTGCCTGTGAACAGCGCTAGTAGTTAAATCGCAGACCGGATTTTTACCAAAATTGGTATTCCACATTTGATCTGGCTGATGTCTCGGGCACTTTTTCTAGTTTTTGAAATTGATCTTTCAATTCAATCAGCCCCTTGGGCATTGGCAAAATTTTCAAAATATAGCACAGGATTTTTAATTAAATGTTGTTATTGGATAGCATGAAGAACACAAAAGAAAGTGATGCAGGCCTAATTTCCGTTGAAGTCACTGATTTTCCAATATTTGAAAAGTTAAAAAGGTTTTTTTCTTCTTTCAAATAAAATATTGAAGATAGAGACTTTTTCTTGAATGAGACTGACTCTTTAAAAACAGATTTTGAAATAAGATCGTGTACAATATTTTGAATATTTGAGTAGTTTTCGTGCGATTTTGCGTGAAACATAGCCTCCTTTTAATTTTTTGAACCATTTTTTTCAAAACCGGCAACAATGTATTTGATTATTTTTTGGCTTAGAATAGTGTAAAGACGCGTTAGGGAATAATGCAGGTCATTTTCGTGGGCATCACTAATGTTTTGATAATTGAAAAAATTCAAACTTTTTTCGGCGTGTTCCTACTAATACAATTATGAAGATAAATTAATTTTCGTAATGAATATGTTCATAAAAAACAGATCTTCAAATGGGCTCGTGTTAAATTTTTTGAAAATATGAGTATTTTTTACTTAATTTTGCTTCAATCATGGGAAATTACTATATTTTAAACAATTATTGTCTCAGAAACGGCTCCAACTTATATCTTTAAATTTTTTGCCTATATAACAAAGAACGGTAATGAAAGTGATGATGGTCCAATTTTCGGCGCACTCTCTGTATTGTTGAAAAGTGGGGATAAAGGGTAATGGTGGATTCGAATTTCCCGCGCTTCGTTTGAGTTTGGTGTTGAAACACATTGGTTTCCGAATAGCATGGACATAAATTTCAGTCACATATATGCTATTTATGTAAAAAAATAATTAGTAAATTACGTATTAAAATTATTGTAAACTTATTGTAGTGTGCTTAATGTTAGCTTTTGTTATTCTATAGGATTAGCACTAAGCATTGGAAACTTTTGTAGTATTTGCCAGAAATTTAAAAGTTTATTCGAATGTAAACAATGTGAAAGGACAAACTAGCAGTGAGTAATATTTAACTGTTGTATCTACAAGTTTGTTTAGAATACTATTTGTTTATTTAGTATTTCATATTATTTTAACTTGAAAAATACGATTTAAATGCCATATAAAAGTACTATACTGTATGTCACAGTGTATGTAGTATGCAAGAAAGTAAAGCGTTATCGGGGAAAATATTGCAGTACATCATTTTCACATTCAGAGATTAGTGCTTACTATTTTACACTTATAAGTCTTTTTAATTCTCAAAATATAAGCTATCTTTTAAGATTTGTGAAAAGTTCACGTTAGTAGTTGTTGGGGTGTTTTTGATAATCATTTCATATACTATCTTGTTGTAATCAATAAATGCATTACAAACCAATAGCAAAGGGAAAAGCTTTCTTTCCCGCAACCTGGCTCTAAAAAGGAAAGCTACTTGCAACATTCCCTGCCTACTACACAGATACAACCGAAATGCATGTTTTCTACCTGTCGATGCGAACTTTCTCACGCTCTTCCTGTGAAATACAACCACATTTCCTTGTCGTCTTTCACTTCTTGTATTTCATAGCAACAAGGAGAGGCGTGTAGTACGGTAGTCGTACTATTTCTTTACATTATGAACTTTATAAAAGGGTAAAAGCACTGTGTGCATATTTTGCCAAGTATTATTTTGCTACAATACATTTGTATTTATGTTTCAGTACTATTCCAATGTTATTTGTTTAACATATTACGTTCGAAGTCTAATCATGAACTTTTATGCACTAAATGACAATACTGAGTCATAATTTTCGTGAATAACTATAGTAAGTAAGTAATAGTTACAGTAATGTGGATCCGGTGGTATAACGGTTGGCGTACCGGACTGTTGTACTCAAGTTTGTGGGTTCAAACCCGAGTAAGGGTGAAAAAATCCTTCGAACGCCTTCCTTCGTAGGGGAAGTAAAGCCGACTGTCTGATGTAGTAATTCACTGCATGTAAAAGATCCTCAAGCCTAAAAGAAGCCTCTGAGCTAAATTAAAAACGCCTGTTTCATCGCTCAAGGTAATACCTCCTTTCTCCGCTAGATGGTGAAAGGTGCGTAGCAAAATTTGCGCGGTCAAGTGGAAGAGCAGGTCTATTGGTCCGAGTCTCGCAACTTAAATTAAGGCACGGTAACAATAATAGCTACAGTACGTATAGAATAACTTGGCTGATCAGTTCCGTTTCACTCCCAGATTCCTCCGCTACAAGATCCCGTTACATTGTGAAAGTTGCAACAATTCTGTATCAATAGATTCAGCATTGATTATCATAAAAAGAAACAAAATGTATCAACTTCTTAGTTACCAGGGTGCAGAAATAAAAGTTTTTTGTCGAAAAGTGGCCGATTTCCGTGCATGATGACAATACATTCAATTGTCACGAAGTAAGGTTTGGAAGTAGAGAAAAAAGGCTTACGCACTGGAAAATTCAGATGATATTCTTCCAATGAATTCTCTGAAATTATTTCTTTGTCAGCGTTAAGAGTTTCGTATTTCGCGAAATTTTGAAACATCAATATTTCAACATTTCTGGATTTTACAATATATTTTTTGAATAATGAATTGTGTGTTCTTAAAACCTGCTTCTTTCATAGTGTAAAAACAAATCATTCTAAAATTGATATAACTTTCCTCATATGACTGAGAATCTCTTCTTCGTGAAAATTGGATTGGAGAAAAACTGATCGCTTAAATTCATTCTTCCCTAAGGCGTATTTTTTTAATTTTATAGAATTTGATATAATATCTTAAACTCGTCCCAAGAAAATATTACATTTTTAACTGAAGCACTTTATTCTGTGCCTGTTAAGTCGTAATAAAAATTGAAAATGAATCATCCATTAGATAGAAACGGCTAGATTTCATTTTCATACGTTTTACTCGTGCAAGTGTTAAATTAAACAGGAGTAGACTGGGTATTTTGAATAAACCTAGGAAACCAAATTTACTTTAAAAAAAATTGCCTAAAAAGGGAAAATTTATATTAAAAATCTTTGCTACGACATCAATGTTATTATTTCTTTTGTTTATTATATTGTTCGTTACCTATATTACCTTAGTTATAAAACGAATTTATTGTCAATGGAATACATAAAAAATGAACTTTTATAAGTACCGAATGATTAACGACTACGTTCGGATCTAATGGATTCCTGCCATTATTGGAATTTTATCAAAACTGCAAGAAAAACGTCATGCAAACGTCAGCCGGGCGAAGATTAACACGTAATAGTGCGAAGCTTGAGATAAGAACTCTTGACTGCTCAGTGGTTGGTTGGATGCGTGCCAAAATCGATGGCGAAGACTTGGAAACTTCACAAATCATTAAAGACTCAGCTGTCGATACTCGGTCGAAATCGATAATTTGTAGCGAAAGAAATCGATAACTAATGTACAGTGAAACACCATTTCTTCAATATTATATAATATTTTGAAAGTGGAGAGTATTAAAAAGGAATAATAACTTTTCTGAAGCGCACGTATAAGTATAGTTTTTATGTATAGTTTTCGGTTTTCATGTCCATAAGAGAAAATATTAAGTAATTTTTATTCCTTTACCTTTTAATTACTGCAGATATAATACCATTTTACTCCGTTTGAAAAATGTTGTGAAGATTTTTCAAAAAATGAATGATTCCTGGATGTGCGTTTGGGCACTAAACGGTGAAAAGATAGGTAAATTCTTACATATGTGTACAATATTTTATAAAACTATAGTAGTTGTAAATAAAAGTAATTGTATGAACCAGTGTTAATATTTATATTTCTTTTATATTGAAAGTTATTAAATTTTTTTTATTGGTCTATTTTAAGGTCGCACCAACATCTAAGGTCATTAGCGACCACTATTGCTGTTAACGGTATGGTAACTATGTGGATGAAATGATATGGTGATTGATGATAAGAGGTGAAAGGACGAACACAAATACAACCATGCCCGAGGCGAGACTCGAACCCGCGACCCTTCGGTCCAAGATCACTAGGACACTACTGCCTTAGCGATCTCGGCCACCGGGCCGGCTAAGTTATTAAATTATAATCTTTTTGTTTCTTTTATTATGTAATTTCTTAGAATCATTAGAAAAGTGTGTATATAGTATGTAGAACATGTCAACAAAATAATGTGAAACAGCAACTAGCTACTGATCTTATCGAAAAAAAAGAAGGATAATTACCGATCAGAACACCCGGCCTCTAGTCTTAGCTTCCAGAGAGTAAATGAATTTGACTTACATGTACGATGTCGACAATCTAAGACAATGTCTAGACTTGAACCCTAGCACCTCCCGGTCCAAAACGCCGCAGCGAATGAGGACTTTCTTGGAATTTGCAATATTATTCGGCCTGATCTGAGATTTTCTGGTGAACGAATTGTGTAGAACTGTTAGAAGTTAGATTTTTTTATATTGTGCAATTTTCCACATTTGTAAACGCAAATAATTAATTTGGAGAAATGAAATAACCGATCATTAACCGTGCGAGTATACTTCTAAGAAACAGTTTTATTTATAGAGCATTTTTAACTAGAAAGTGAATCACACTTCTTGAGTTCCCCCTACCCAATTAAATAATCAAATGTAAATATAATTTTGCTACAAAAAATTTTGTTACGGCACGATAGTTTATTGACGATTATTCTCTTGTTAACGTCTTGAATGTTGTGGTACGCTTATTTTTGAGAATTAACAAAGAAAAAACAACTTTTTATTGTACGCAAACTATTCAAATTGGGGATGAATATTGACAGTCCCGCGCGGCCCTGCAATTGATCTCACCAGCCAGCCGTCAGAATTCCATTGCACTTGCCGGTCGCAAATGATGTAAATTACCTTCTTTCCATAACAGAAAGTTTGGAAATATGCAACAGTTCAAGTGACATACATGATGCGAAGAAATTGGAAAAATACAACAAAAAAAAACGAAATATATTCTTCTGATGAATAATTTATTGCTAATTTTATGAGAAGCACGCTGTTCGAAGCAAACGCAGATGTGTGGCTTTAGTTTAAAATCGTCTTAGTTTCTGTAGGTGTGTGAAGAAGAGGAGCTCGGGCAGGTGGAGTTTGTTAGTTACGATAAAGGGAATACGTCATGTTCGCCATAGGTCTCTCTTACCTACAGGCGTGGGGATTAAACTAAGTCTGGGCATGACAATATCGTTAGGTAGACGGGCAAAGTCGAAAAATCGCCCATTACATTACATGCGAGAAGCACACTGGTTTGTTATTTTTATCTAAAGTTACTCCGATTTATACAACATACGAACACTGCTGAAATAACTATGACGCTCAAGAATGATAACATGCATAATTTTTATGCGGCAGATTTATGTAGTACAGAGCTAAGATATTCTCACCAGAATTTCCGATATTTGTAATCCATATTTAATATTGAGGTGATTTAATTTTCTTCGAATATTTGTTTATTTTTGTGAATAGAGTGAATATTTATGTTTTGAAATATATTGATAGCCTAAGAGTAAAATTTCATTATATTTTCTTATCCTAAAAAATAAGAAAACATAATTTAATTGGTACGCTCAGAAACATTTTTAGAGTTACTGACTTATTAAAACTGACTTTATTTTTTTATTCGTACTGAGTATAACTATCCATTTCTTTTACATCATTGAATTTAATTTTTAGCTAACACATTTAAAGTGAAGTGTGAAGGTAATATTGTTTAGAATGGATATTTGTGATTTATTTAATGAACAACATGAATAGAAATTTTCAATTTGTCTTTGTATTTTAATCTTCATTTGTTCTTCTTTCAGCTGAGCTGCGGTTTCAACAAATTCCAAAGAGGCATTGGAGTAATTGTAATTGGTAAGTAAAAAGTAATTTCTAAAGTTTCAGAATAACAATTAATCAACAGCTCATTACTACTTCAACAAGGATCAAGTCGTGACGTAAAGTCAAAAGATTTTATCTAAACCACAATAAAGTTTACCGGAGAGTTTATCAATGATTTGGCCCTCTCTACAACAACATCTATATCATGAAAGGTTTTCAAAGTTTGTCAGTGTTCTTGACACTCACTTACACAACTGTTGACCGATAATTATTCTTCAAGCATTGTAACGTTGGTAAAAACCATGACTAGTTTTTCAGATAGGACCTATTTTACTCTTAATAATTATTGATATTTACTCTTAATAATTATAATTATTATCCAGTTCGTTCGTTTCAAAATTGCGAAAACACTCACACTGGAACCTTCAAATAATCAACAACAAAATTTCTAAGAAATGAGAATGGGGACATGGGAGAATAAATAAACTTTTCAGGTAAGAAATGTTACATGAAGTAAGTATCGGAAAATGGTCGGCGTTTCCATAATGGAGGTTTAAACATATCTTTGGGAAATATAGATTGAATTCTAGATTAGTCAGAAACCGCTGCTAATTTCAATTACCAATCTACTGCTAACTCCATCATTACTGAATAACGCAAACCCACTTTCAAGTAGATTGCCAGAATCGGTTGCGCAACGCTAGTAAACGTTGGTTAACATAAAGTGATGAAAGGTGTCCGAAAGCTAGGAAAGGAAGGGAAGTGACAGACACTTGAAAGAAAAAAAAATCGAAATCCAAAAATTCAGAAAAACAAAAACAGTATCTTGATTTACCGAAGAGAGTGAATGAATGAATGCCTTATTTTACGTGGCGAGACTGAGGCCATGAGGCCTGCTCTTCTGTCTGACCATGCAAATTTCGTTACGCTCCTTGCACCTACTAGGGATGAAAGTAGATATTACTTGGGCGACGAAACAGGCAGTTTGAATTTAGTTCAGAGGCTTCATTTACGCTTGAGTATCTTTTACATGCAGTAAATCTATCAACATGGGACAGCCGGATTTACTTCCTCTCCGAAGGAAGGCGTACGAAGGATTTTTTCGCCCTTAAAAATCGGCTTCGATCGGATTTGAACCCATGAACTTTGGTATAACAGCCCGATACGCTAACCATTACACCATCGCCGCCACGAGAGTGGAGAAAACACAAAAATAATTTTGCTCATGAAAACAAAGAGGCTTCGAAAGGAAGGTGTTCGAAACTGACTCGATTTTTTTTAATGTAAAACATCTGTTTCATAGTGTAACGTCATAGCATTTTGCTCTGTCTCACATACACAGCTCGTGCGTCTGGGACGCTTTGTGCATGTTCTTACTCATATCACAACGACGTCACAATGTATGCAAACTTTGTTTACCTTTCATGAATAACCTCTACGTTTTCCTATTTTATTGCTCATAATAAGGCGAGTTGTCCGAGGTCCAAGATCGAAGATAATGTTTGGTCTCGTAAGACATGTTTGAAATTGACATTTATAATTCAAATATGAAATAGAAAATTGCGCAACAATTTCCATAACAAAAACGTTGTTTGAACTTCTCTTTGAGTATAAATGACCTTCAACATAGCTGGAAAATATTGCAATAAAGAAACATTGTCAGAAGTGAAAGTATACTCCATAGTATCTATATTTATACTTCCAAATTAATACATAAATGCATAGGACATGTTCGAATCTGTTATATTGTCCATTGAGCGAGAAAGAATTTTATTGTGGTTTTCACCATTGTAACGTTTCTCTGATAAGATTTTGTTTCGTAACACCCTGCGGTATTTTATAAAGGTAACTTAAATTCATCATTTTTCAAAACGTTATGAATGGTGAACAGAGTCATTCTCTTGGACCATTGACTTTACTTCCTGGTTATGATTCACAGACTTCACACAGTGTTGTGGCAAGCCTATTCTATTTTTGTGAGCGCAAATTTATAATTGAAATACTCATTTTGCACGAGATTCTCATTTGAATTCAGAGCGCTTCAATTTTTAGCAGCGTTCTTTTATAATTAGTTCCAATGGAACGAAAGTAGGTCTAAAGGTATGAATAGGTAACATGTTTTAATGTTAAATCAAATCATTTTTGATACAGACGTTTTTACTGTTTTAGTGTCTTTTTGGGGAACGGTGTGGGAATGGCGGGAAGTAAATAAAATAATCATATTTTACAAATCGTGGAACCAGCAAAAATGTAATGGAATGTTTAAGAAGAGCTCATCCTACAGAATAGGGTGTAAGAAACGTTTCTTTAAGGGCTTTGGACGCAAAATTAAGACCCTAAAACGCTTTATTTAGAAGTTATTTAACGATACATATTAAAAAAAAATCGACCGAGTGTTGCGGGTTGCATTCGACACGAATATTTATCTGCATTTTTTAAACAAATCCTTCATATTTTTAGTGTTAATGTGCAATTCATCACGTCTCCGTGAAATTCTCTTACTTTAGATATAACATTTATAAAGATTGTTTGCGTGTTAGAACCGCAAAAGGTATGTATACTACTACAATAATATAGGAGGCGATTGTTGGCAATGAAAACTTCTATAATTATTTCATTTTAAATGCCAACGACAACTCACCTCAAAAACAAGGTATACTTAGTCCAATTAGAGATAAACGTTTCTCAAGCCATTCCTTTTACAAATATGTGATTACGAATTATTTTTCTCTGCTTATTGAACTTTTTTTTCCATTCATTCCTCGCATATTTTCTTCTACTCCGAAACTACAAAATATACGATACGACAATTTTTTACTCTTCTGTTGGAGGTCAAATGTGTGTATGCACGAACTTGTGAGCTCTCCATGTCGTCTTCGTTACTGAATTTTAATCTAAAATTAGATCCCTTTTACCTCCTCTCAGGAAGAAAATGAGAGAGATTCTGCTTTTCGTCTGAAACGCAAACAGCGAATTGGATGTTGTTGACTGCCCGACGGCTTGTCAGAAAGGTTCTTTTCAACGCCAACGTTCCGATGTACTTGAGGTTTGGCAAGTTAAAGGCGATGATGGAGCTTACCCACTACCAGCTTTTGAGTATTAACAGTTGGTCTCGTATTAGAATCTTAAAACATATCGCGTTTTACTAGTTTTCATGTAATTATTATTTTATTAATATTAATATTTAAACATGTATTTTTCCATAAAGATTTACAGTCTACCTGTACATGTAGTTTTCTTTAAAGGTTTACAGTCAACTCGAACTGTATGAATTCTAATTCATAAACGCGTGGATTTAGAATAATGTATATTTCGTTAAAATAGCTGTCACTTGAACCCCAATAAAATGAATAACCATTAAAGAAATTTCAACACGTTTTCCATTGATAATTTTTACACTTATTTGTCTTGAATGTCAGATCGAAAATATAATTCCGTCTACATATTTTCAATGAATTATAATAATTCGTATTTGACATATATGAAGCACTACAATACTTTTCCTGTTTGTAAATTCGTAAATAGTAGTTTATGACAAATGTATGTGTTTTTCAAGATAGGTTTGTTTAACCATTTGTTTGATTGCAATGGAAATATTTTCAACCAGGACTATATTCCATTACCTACGTGCCTTATTTTCTTACTTGTGACAAGACGAGTGTTTAAGAACTTCTACTAGTAAAACTACAAAACTTTTTATTTAATTAGTCTCCAATATTGCAACAGCATATTTCAGTGGCGGGTTTCTCCATTTCCGTCGTGATTGACGATCTCATAGACCCAACTTGCTCTTTGTTTACAAACAAATTTCGTCATGTTTTTATTCTTGCATTTCTGTTTTAGAGTTTTATTTGTAAAAATCTGAAACGGATTATAACTTTACTAATAATAATATCAGTTACAGAGAAGGAGTTGGTGTGTTAGCAGTAGACTGATGCAGGTGGATGTCATATAATTAACCCGTAACCACAGAAGTGAATTTATGTTACGCAACTACAGACGTAGAGTCGAACAGACTGCACGCTTCCTCGAGGATGAGTCTTATCTGCCTGTTTCCCTCTCCCACTCTCTTCGCGCTTCTTTCTCAATCCTTACGTTCTACCTTTCCCTTTCCTCCTTCCCTTTGCTTCTCGTATTCATTTCCTTTCACTTCTCACTCACCCACTAGCTTCGCATTCTCCGTCTCTCCCTGCTCGTGCTCTCGGGACAGCTCCGTTCGCGCACCGCCTCCGGCGCGAGAACAATGCTGGCGCTGGCGGCGCCGGAAGGGGGCGGTGGCGAGGACGGGGCGAGGACATGGACGCGGGCGAGGGCGTCAGGGGAACGGAAGCGAGGGTGGGGCGAGAGGGGAGTGAACCCCGGGTGAGGGCGGTGGCTCAGGCGTGAGGGTGTTGAGGGGGCGTGAGGGAGTTGAGGGGGCGGAAGGGGTGGAGGGAGATGAGGGGGCGTAAGGGGGTGGAGGGGGCGTAAGGGGGTGGAGGAGGCGTAAGGGGGTGGAGGGGGCGTAAGGGGGTGGAGGGGGCGTATGGGGGTGGAGGGGGCGGGAGGGGCGGGAGGGGGTAGAGAGAGCAAAGGGGGGTTGAGGGGGATTAACAGGGCGTGAGGGGGGGGAGTGGAGGGGCCGGGAGAGGGCGAAGGGGCCGACAGTAGGCGGGAGGAGGCGGGAGGGGGCATGAGCGAGGGTAGGGAGAGGGGATTCAGCGCGTTGAGAGGGTGATGGTAGTGGGTTGAGCCCCTGGCGAGGGCGGAGGCAAGGTGCGAACGAGGACGTGGGTGAGAGCGTGAGGGAGCGTGGGCGTGAGCGTGGGCGTGAGCTTAAGCGTGGGCGTGGGCGTGGGCGTGAGCGTGAGCGTGAGCGTGAGCGTGGGTGTGGGTGTGATCGTGAGCATGAGCGTGAGCGTGAGCGTGGGTGTGGGCGTGGGCGTGACCGTGAGCGTGAGCGTGGGCGTGAGCGGGGGCGTGGACGTGAACGTGAACGTGAGCGTGGGCGTGTGCGTGAGCGTAGGTGTGGGCGTGGGCGTGGGCGTGAGCGTGAGCGTGGACCTGGACGTGAGCGGGGGCGTGAGGGAGTGTGAGCGAGAGCGGGACTGGAGGGGACTTAGCACAGGGCGTGGACGTGGGCGCAAGCGAGGGCGCGAGAGGGGCGGGGCCCGGAGCCGCCTTAGGCGATTATTGCACTCGGGGGCGGCGACGCGGAACGGCTAAGTGCACGGACGCGCTGCTGGCACCTCTGGGTGTCATCTCATCCCACGCAGGCGACGAGAAGACAGAGTCGTTGGGCGCCGGATGCGACTCTTTCACAGATGAACGCACGCACATTACGTTTCGTCGGGGGCGCTTGTTGCCATTCGGAGTTCTTGCATTTGCGCGCTTCCTTTCCATACGCGCGCCTCCGCGCGATGTAATTTTAGACTCACAGCAATGATGTTCCCGCAGATGAAATTGTACCCACGTTTGTTATTGTAGAAACAACCCTTGTTGTGAGGTTTACTTAGCGTACTAATTGAAGTCACTACAAATGAGTTCTGTACCTAACTTGGCAAACGGCGGAGTAAATGTGACTCCTCCTAAATATGCCAACTCTCAAAAGTTAATGGATGTGCATATATTAATTTTTTTTCCGAAATTCCAGAAACTTTCATTTCTAACATCTGATTTCTTGGTAACATATGTATGTGGTTTGATTGATGTTTCCGGGTACATCAACTGTTATGGTAATTAGTCCCGATAGTGAAGTGAAGTGTTTTATCGCACAAGGCGAAGGCGTTTCTTTCCAACTGGTCGACGAGATCCGTCGCCGACCTACACGACGTCGGCATGCGACGGCTTCCCCCTCCATGTAGCGGGTATTCGAGCGGAGATACGGTTATGCGCTATGCGATGTTCATTTGCCTGTCACCGCAGAGTCGTAATAACGTAACCTTTAAAGTGCATTCTTATAAAAGTGAATTGGTAATTATGCGGTAGATAATCTCAAAGTTTTTGACAGTGAATGCGAGGGCCGAAGACCCGAGCCTCGCCACGACTTGGAACCGGGCGAACAAAGCGAGAAAACTTCCCTTTGAAAGTAATTTCGCTTTACAATGCGTGTACCCTCGACCTGAACAAATATTTCAATTTAACATTAAATATCGTTGTGTCGAACATTTATTAACTCCCTATCCATTCCTATTTCATATTCCTTACGTTTAAGTTGTCAGTATGATTACAACTAGTGGTGGAAATGACGTCAACGAACAAATGTACATTGCACTCCTCTCATAACCAAATTTGCGCTCGAATCCCACATATAGCTTCCCAAGTAGAGAACTGCCCTATCAGGACCAGCTCCCGACTGGTTGGTTGTTCTGGGCGCAAGTACTGAGGTCATTAGTATCGTACGCTTAGTGCATAATTTTTCATCGGGAGATGGCGGTGATCTTCCCCCATTGGATGGCGAGATTCAGCGCCGGTCTACCGTCGGCTAGTGGGGTTTCCCCCTAACCAGGACTCTCCCACCAGCGGGGTACCGCCCCAGCCGGGACAAGCTCTAAGCTCCCGATCTGTCTCCCAGAATGTGGTAGTGTAGTACATGTTAGTGTAAGTGTGTGTGTAAAGGGAGAGGAAAGGACAAGGAAGAGGAAGAAAAGGTTTCGCGCGGTACGTCGCCCGTTTGTTGGGGTACTGCTCCGGCATTCACTTGGTGTTAATCGGAAAAAACACGGAAAACTACCCATCAGAGCAGCCAGCCGCTAGAACTCTCCTCCAGACAGCAACTTCATTCGACATACCTATGTATCTTGTGTCGAAAATTGTCACCGTCGGTGCATCGCCTCTGACCGGGAGGTCCTGGGTTCGAGTCCTGACGGCGGCAGGATTTTCCACCCTAGCTTTTCAGCTAGGTCGAATTCAGTCGTTGTCTGGAGGAGAATTATTGCAGCCGGCTGCTCTGATCGGTTGTTTTCCGTGGTTTCTCCGATCAACACCAGACGAATGCCGAGCAGTACCGTACCAAACGGGCCACGGACCGCACGGGATCTGTCCTTGCTCTTCCTGTCCTATCCTCTCCCCTTACACACACACTTACACTAACATGCACTACACTACCACACATTCTGGGAGACCGTTCCGGAAGCTTAGAGCTTATCTCGGCTGGGGCGGTGCCCCCCTGGTGGGAGAGTCCTGGTTAGGGAGAACCCCCCCAGCTGACGGTAGGTCGGCGCCGGATCTCGCCATCCAGCGGGGAAAGATCACCTCCATCTCCAGAGGAAAAAAACATCCACTACACTAACGGGACTAATGACCGAAGCAGTTGGCGTGCCCGGAAACACGAAAAAATCAGTCACCGTCGGGACTATCAGATTCGCAGATATATAGAGTTAGCTCTATATTAAATATATAACTTAGTCGGTGAAGGTGTTGGTGTTTAAAACAGTGTATAAAAATATCGGAGAGATCAAAAAGGAAATAACTCAATTTTGTGGCCAAAATTAACTAAAATAGCCATTTTCTGGCTCTTTCGTAGCTGTATCTACGTACGTATCTTATGATGTAAAGAAAGAAAAATTTCGACTGTTATATAGGACACTGAAAGATGTTGAAGTTTGAGGATGTTTGAAAAAGGATAACATTCCTGAAATCTTCAGCTCAGCTGCGCTGGTAGTGAGATTTACTACCGTTGAAGTCTGCTGTTATATCTGTGTTGTCGAAGATGTTGACAGTTTCACTGCTGTGAACTGATTATTATTTTCTGTTAGTATCGTCTTTTGAAGAAGAGGATTAGTAGATTTTATCATCGGTCGCCTTTATTTTGAGTTACGTGTAGAAACAGTGGTAGTAGAATGAGAGTAAGTATGGACGTCCTTTAAAGAAAAGAAGAGGGTGTAACAATATGACTAAAATAATGAAAGATGCCAAGTTGAAAGAAGAGGTGTTTGTGAATACAAAAAGCAGAAGAGGCGACGTATTTACTAGCTGTACAAAAAAGTGTACTATGGCGTTCAACAATGAGCAAATTGAATACATTTTTCATAGTTTACAGTGGTAGGCCTAAAAATAAACAAGATTCATTTCTAATGGACAGGACGGATTGTCATGAGTTCATTTGACATAGACCTATGAATGAATTGAATGTTTTCATCTTCTTTTATGCACTTTGCATTCAAAGAACATAGTTACACGTTAAGGAACAGAAGTATGCCGCAATGCTTTCCTTAGGTTACACGCAATATCTAGCAAAGCTGATTTTATCCTTACTTCTCTTTTAGCGAAAGTCTCACAGTTATTTGATATGCGTGGTAAACATGATAGTTACAAGAAAATACCACAATGTTTTAATAAAAATTAATGCACGCATGAATATTTTCTTTTTATACAATTGAATACTGTCTTTTTGTTTTTGTTAAAGTAAAAATTAACATTAAAACATTTTTGACAAACTTCAAATGACGTTTTCCGAGTTACTGAACTCTTATCTTCAGGTCTATTACGATACAATTGTTGAACACGGATAGTTTTATATCCTTCTCTCTCTCTCTTTCTCTCTCTCTCCCTGTCTCTCTTTCTGTCTCTCCCTTTCTCTCTCTTTGTCTCTCCCTCTCTTTCTCTCTCTTTCTCTCTCTGTCTCTTTCTGTCTCTCTCTATCTCCCTCCCTCTCCCTCTCTCTGCCTCTCTCCATCCCTCTCCCTTATCTCCGCCTATCTCCACCTATCTCCACCTATCTCCACCGCTCTCCCTATCTCTCCCACTCTCTTCCTCTCCCTCTCTCTCTCCCTCTCTCTCTCCCTCTCTCTCCCTCTCTCTCCCTCTCTCTCCCTCTCTCCCCTCTCTCTCCCTCTCTCTCCCTCTCTGCTCCCTCTGTCTCCCTCTCTCTCCCTCTCTCTCCCTCTCTCTCCCTCTCTCTCTCCCTCTCTCCCTCTCTCTCCCTCTCTCTCCCTCTCTCTCCTCTCTCTCCCTCTCTCTCCTCTCTCTCCCTCTCTCTCCTCTCTCTCCCCTCTCTCTCCCACTCTCTCCCACTCTCTCCCTCTCTCTCCCTCTCTCTCCCTCTTTCTCCCTCTCTCTCCCTCTCTCCCACTCTCTTCCTCTCTCTCCCCTGTCTCCGCCTATCTCCACCTCTCTCCCTCCCCCCTCACTCTCACTCCCTCTTCCTCTCTCGCCCCTCTCTTCCTTCTCTCTCTCTCCGTCTTTCTCTCGAGGCCGCTCATTCGCCTCCAAGTGACGATCGTGTGAGCGCAGGGAGTTTGCCGCTGGGGCAGAGTGTGAGGCAGAAACGTCCTCTCGGGTGCCTTCGAATGTTGTCCTCGCTCCAAAGCACACACACATCGCGAAACCCCATTTCCTGCCACGATTCTCGGATCGTTCTGCACTTTCTGACCCGCTGCGTTGAACTTCTGTTTTCCGAGATTGCATCGAAATCTGGCAAAGCGGTAGCAAACGAAAAGGCTGATGCTATAAATTGTCCAAATATTTTGAAAATATTGTTTTTGTACTGTCTATGGTGATTTTGTTTACGAAATGATTCTAGAAATAAACGTAAGCATACATTTTATTATACAAAAAGAAATATGTTTTGAAAAAGTATAGTAATTAAAAATTATGATTTATATTTTACTGATACGTTATAACGTCTTATTGTCTTCCATAAGAATCTTTATATACACTGCATTATTTACGTAGCTATAAAGAATCATGGTTACGTGGGAAATATGAAAATTACAACTACATATTCAACTGCAATCTTCAAGAGATATATTTTTACTTTCTGAATACTGCTTACGCAGTTTAGAGAAAGAAAAATAATTCTGAAAAAAAAACGGCGAATTTTCTACACAAAATCTTTCATTGCCTTGCCCTGTTAACGAAACAGTAGATCAATCATGCCCCCTGTATACTCGTATAGTAAATTATTCCTCTAACCTCGTTGTGTTTTCAGAATCCACATTTTGTGGGACCTTCATATCGGAAAATAGATTGATAGCAAAACCTCTGTTCATCTATCCGTTTGTTTGTGAACAACGCTAGCGGCAAAACCATAAAAGGATTTTTACCAAAATTGATATTCCTCAATCGATTTGGAGGATGTTGCGGCCTCTAGAATTTTAAATCGATATTTTAATTATGGGGGTAGTTTAAATGAAGCCCCTAAGACCTTCTCCAAATTTTCAAAAAAATGGGTCCAATTTTTTTGATTAAATTTGTATGTTGGATATTGTGAAGAACGTTTAAGAGAACGGTGGCGGTTTCATATTCGTTGAAAACCCTGAATTTTCGAAAATTGCAAAAGTGCAATTTTTTCGGCATCTATGAAATCAGTTCTTTGAAGACAGATTTTGAAATAAGTTGCCCTGGAGCAGCAAAAATTGGCTGTTCTGAAATCGCACTCTTTAATACTGAAGCTTCTTACTTAATCGTAGATTTAACAGTAGTTATATCGTAAGCACTGGTGCACTGAATTTGAGAATATATTCAGAATATCAGTTATGAGTATTTTGGATTAAACATAATCAAATATTTGTATTTTAAGTTAAAATTGAAATTTTCATAGTTTATTTTTATTTTTTCGGGAATTTGTTTCGAGTTTGAATATATTTCTACGGATATTGGATGTTAGTAGACTCATCCCACGAACCACGAAAGGACATCGTTCACATCCCACGATTAGTGGATGGCGTCATTAGTCAAATTGCTTAACTACGCTCCGTGAAGTCACGGTAATTAACCAACTCGAGACACCACGGATTCCTGGATGACTCACCGTCTGGGAAGCCCGATTACTATCTGTGATGAGCCACTGCTCTGAAGAGATAAAATGCAATGATTGATTGTGATGTTATAAGACAAGATAAAAGTCATCTTAGAATTATTTCATGTATACGTTCAATGCCCGAAAGACGGCTAAAAGTCGTTGTTAAGAAAGTGCAACAGAATTAAAACAAAATGCTACGTATAATAGTATAAATGAATGATTATAGTGGTAATCAGACTACAATTAATAAAGTTAAAATAATCTATTTAACACATATTACACCAAACTAGTTTCGGGGTCCATGGCAATAGAGAAAATGACAACTACTGCGTTTAATACCGATAAAGAATTACTATCTCAACTCAATCTGTAGACACATTTTGACCGCGTTACCTGAATAATAATGTTTCTTTTATTGTACCACTGAAGACTGGGAAATTCATCTGAAACTCCTTTTTGTGTAATACTCTATTAAAACGCTATTTGTTAAATACACTATTGAAAAAATTCCGTGGTGGTAGCCGATATCTTGTGGTAATCCATTATAGATATGGGAATAATCAAACCACAATAATAAAAATAAATAATATATTTATTTTATGCCCAAAGTAACTTTCGGGAACAATATTTTCCCATCCTCAGTGGGTCTCTAACAAAAGGGAAAAAATTAAATGTTTAGGTTTATCCAAATGTTTAGATTTTAAATGTTTAGGTTTTATCCACGTTGCTTGGGCAGTAAGTTATTTCAATGTTTTTTTTATTTTTTCAAAATTTTATCATTGTATTATTCATTTCACTTCTGTTGTCTATTTTATTCTATATACCAGTGTTCCTCCTTATGTTAATCACTAAATTTTTGGTTTTTGTTAGATTTACTGAGGACGGAAAAATATTGTTCCCAAAAGTTACTTTGATTATTAAATATACATTATTTATTTTTATTATTGTGGTTTGATTATCCCATACCTATAACACTATTGATTGACTTTATTGATTTTGGACTGATTACCTTTAATCATTCATTTGTAACATGAATTATCACAAGATTTTGGCTGAAACCACTAAGACGCATAATATTTAGGGAGCCAGTGCCGTTTTTTATTCATCGCTCTCTTTGTCCTGTCATGTAATCTTGAGAGCGGGAGCGGCGGAGCGGGCGGACACTTCGTTCGCGAAGGCCCTACGAAGCGGCTGCTCCCACGCACTCGCGCCGTCCCTGAGGGACAGCCGCCAACGTCACTCCCCCGCAGCGGTATAAATTTCAGACGACTGGCGGCGACGACGTTATAAATTGCGTTTTCTTCCGTGCGCTGTATCGCTTATAACAGCCACCATATTTCACCGCGTTTCTCTGAAGCTGTCGCGCGAACGAAGCTTTATACACTTTTCTTCTGACGCGGCGCCGATCCAGGCAGCGCTACGCTTTTCTATCCAGTAATTAAATATTTGAGCCCTTAATAAAATTTCCCAGGTTTAAGAGCTTTTTGCGATTACGTGGTCGGGAATTAATGATCCATTCAGGCCAGGGTCGCCAGCCATCAATCATATTCATACTGAGATAGGCATTTGTTTATCTATAATTCCTTTAATTATCTAATATTATTTTTACTTTTTTGCTTCCTCCATTAGTATGGAGTAAGTTATGTATTGTTGCAGTAAAAACGAAAATTTTCCGACAGAAAATATCGTAATGTGATTTCAAAAAATTAATAATTCTTGTTTCTATATGTAGTAAATTAACTTTCTCTCACGCGTTGTGTAGTCATAATTCACTTTTTGTGGACCTTGGAAAGGCAGGAACCATTATTAGTTTTTGAGATTTGTGATACTAAAACTTGTATGAATAGGTGTGCGGGGTTTAAACCATAAATTTCGTAAATGAGCATTAAAATTTTGAGTGTTCGCTGAGCTACACTTTTATTCCCAATTCGTCGAGGGTCTTTGCCAGTAAAGGATAACTGTTTTGAGGGCTGAATAGTCTGCCACTTTGTCACGGTGAGACATATTGGAACAACTGTGCATAAATTTGTTGGTTAGTCAGAGTCAGTCACTAGGGATTGCTGTGCGACCTTTTGGGACTTACATCGCAGCCAAAATTAAACAGTTGTCACAGTCAGACACTTTTGGGTGCTATTCATGAAATATGGGTGAGACTACTTGGGGTCAAATATTTATTAGAGAATTGAAATTGATTGGCAAAAATAATTTTATAATTGTTAATTGTTGTTTGTTCCTTTGGCCAAAGCTTGTTGTGGTGAAAGTTTAAGCCCCCACTCGTGATTTCTGAAGGCTTAGAATTATTTGTATATAGCCCAGATGCTTGAAATAAGGCCAACTGTATTTCATATTTTTTGTGACGATCGTAATCTTTGCATGAATTAATATTATTGGTCACAGTTTATTTCAAAAGTTTTGAGTATTCTTGATTGCCTTGGAAAGCAAATGATTCAGACTGAGTCTTATTTGTGATAATTTTGTTGAAATGTGCATATTTTGTTTTGGTGAATCCTATTAAATTTAATCAATGTTCTTCCAACTCCCCTGGTGGAAATTGAGAATTGTTGTCGTATAGTGTGTGCTGCTTTTTAGAGAGAATAGTTTGCCTTGAGAATAAGATTATGCATATTAAACTTCCAAGTATCTGCTATGGACATTGCTATGTATCATTTCATATTATTTAATTATTTTGTATTAAGACTTTTTGAAGCTGTCATTGCTCTCTGATTCAGGTAGTAATTCTGCGTAAAACTCAGAAAAGAGCTATTGCACTACTACTTCATTGCGTAGTTTGGTTATGATAAATTATAATTAATTATAATAATTTATTGAAACTGAATAGCATGCCTTATCTATTACAGTTGCCGACAGTAGGTGTGACGGTTGCAAGAATAACTCTGGCTATGATAAATTGAAATTATATAAAATAAAATATTTGTGGTTGTTTTATGTATGTATCTCTTAGTTACAACTTAGTTAGTTACAACTTAGTGTGTAGCCGACCTGAAATTGACTCCTTGGCCCTGTCAGAACACCTTCATTGCCGTATTGGCAAACGTAACACGTTGGCAATAGAAGTGAGGGACACCGAAGCCATGGTTGCCGTCGGTGAAGGATATTAATAATTCAATATTTTGGAAGCTCATCCTTGTGGGGGCCGGACAATATATTAATTCCGTAGTTTTGTTAGCTTGAAATTCTTGAACGCCAACAAACAAAGCCAATAGAAAATAAAAGTATGTCATACTGTTTATTCCTTGAGTGATCCTGTTTGCACGATAGTGTTTATGAGTTAATTTTTTGCGTGACCAATGAGTAAGCCAGAAATATGTATAGTTCAAACTCCGAACTTGTATGTTTACTAGGAATTTTTTGTACCCTATAATAACAGGCATTGTCAGTATCGGTTGGTTGATATTGATATTGATTGGCAAAAATATTCCATTCCCGTTTAAAGAACAGGATGTTTTAGTGTGTTCAACACCAACACCAAATTGTTTTCTACAACATTATAATCGTATGTTTTTTGCATATGACGCATGAAATCCTCAATAGATTAGGGATCTCAGACCTTGTTCATAGCTGCGTGATAATGTGTACATTAACTGGCAAATTTTATTTCTTCAATAAATGGAAACCTAAACATATAAGCATGTTTTTTTAATTCCTGAATACCAGATGTCAATTTAGCCGTGGTCGCTAAGGCATTGTACAGCAAACCTGGCAAGGGTTTACGCATGACTTGCGTCTGTCCGAGTGTTTATTTAAAACCATGCTTAGCTGTTATATGCCTTTTGTTATGTCACTCAGAGAATCATCTGATGTCACTGATGTGCCTCAGATCAGGAGGTTCTGGAGTTCGAGTCCCAACGATGAGAGAATTTTGGATACCAGCCACAGAGCTAGATCGAGTTCTGTCGCTGTCTGGAGGAGAATTCTAGCGGCCGGCTGCTCTGATCGGTAGTTTTCCGTGGTTTCTCCGATCAACACCAGGCGAATGCCGGAGCAGTACCCTCACAAACTGCGCGATTCCTCGCAGGGGGATCACGATGGCGTAGATTGTCTTGGTTTCTGGTGGAGTGTTGTAGACGACCATTCGGACCCTGAGTCTCGCGGCGTCACTCACGTCGTTAGCCTGAAAGTGCAGGCAGTGAGAAGTCTAAGCTCATGGTAGTCGGGTCCGCCCGGCCACCCACCAGTTGGGCCTAAGGCGCGTCGACCTTTGGGCAGGATCGGATGAAGGATGATTTTCGGAGCACTCTGAATCTCACGTATAGACGGGAAAACGGATACCACCCGTCAGGTTGCCCAGGTGCCGGCGGTACCCACCTCGATAGCCTAAAGGTGTAGGCAGTGGAGAGACGGGATGGAGGCTCCGAGCCGCCTGGGTCTTAGTCCAGGTGGCCCCCAGTTGGGCTCTCGGATTCGTCGTGGCAGTGGCTCGATACTCTGGGCAAAGAGGAGGGAACTTTCTCCCGGTGCACGTGAGTGGCGCGTTGTTTTGACTCAGGCATTAGCTGGATAGCTAGGAGCTCTGAACAAACAGGGCTGCCCCTACCCAGGCATTGTATGGGGAGGTTGCCGGGACGGTAAACTGGGTTCCGGCTGTATCCGGACATCAGCCCGTTGGCGTACGTGCATGCGGATAAAGGGGAAACGCCATAATATCTACCCGGGGACTTGTCCCGGTGGTGAAGCAAGAATAATGTGGTATTGTAGTCCACATGGGGTTCGTACTGCGCGCGATCGTTCCTTCCCATTCCTTGTCCTATCCTCACCCCTTACACATGCACACCCGAAATGCACTACACCACCACACAAGCCGGGAGACCAGGCGGGAGGTTAGAGCTTGTCCTGTCTAGAAGGATACCCCTCTGGTGGGAGATACGAGGTTGGGAAAAAACCCGTTAGCCGACGTTAGGTCGGTGCCGGATCTCATCATCCAGGGAGAAAAGATCACCGTCACCTTCCGAGTAAAGCATGCACTACACTTATGGGGCTATTGACCTTAGCCGTTGATGCGCCCAAAAACACTAGTAATGAATGAATCAATCAATGAATCAATGAATCAATGAATCAATGAATCAATGAACCAATCCAAAGAATGATAGAAGCGGAGAAACTGAGAGGACATCGTGAGAGAACAGGTGAGGTGCAACGCGGCGCACGAGTTAAGGCTCTCGGCGCTGCAAGATCGATTGCTTCTACGGTGTGGCGATCTGACAGGTTCACGGTCACTCAGTTTGCTTACCCACTGCCCTCACCGCTCACCGCTCACCTCCCCACACATTCACGCCATCCAGCGCACACTCGCTTCTCTGCTCGTTTCCTCACTCGCGACATTAGCCATTAGCTTCTTTGCTCACTCGCTCACCGGGTGACTACCCTTTGCGATGGCTCAGTAATATCATTGCATTTACATCTGCAACGTCGCTGATCGGGAGGACCAGGCGTACATGTTACGACGAAGACGGATTTTTGACTGTACATAATGAGATCGAATTCATTCACTGCTTGGGGAGAATTCGGACAAATGAATGCATTGAGCGGTAGTTTTCTGTGGTTTCTCAGATCAGTACCGGAAGAATGGTGGAGCTACGGACCAGGCGAATGCTGTAGCAGTACCCTAAAAAACAGGCCACGGACCGCGCGCGATGTTTCCTTCCTCGTTCTTGTCCTATTACCCCTTACCCACACACTAACATACACTACGCTATCACACATGCCAGGAGACCGGTCGGGTTCTTGTTCTGGCTGGGAGATACACCGCTGGTGGGAAATACGTGGTCGGGGAAAACCTCGCCAGCCGACGGTAGGTCGGCGACGAATCTCGTAGGTCTGAGCAATTTTTAAGCGTTTTGTGCACCATATCAGAAAAAATTCAATTAACAAATTGGAAGCAGTTTTTGAGAAAATTTTGAAGATGTTAAGGATTAATGTAAAGTATAATTTATATAAGTAATTTAAGTAACCGTTTCATACTCAGAATTCTGTATTAGCACCACTAGTTCATTTATCCTTGATTTACAATAAAGGCTTGGCGCCGAGACTTTTTATACGAGTGATAATTTTAGTTTGCAACTCAAGTTCGCAAACGTAGAATAAATTGTAGCTGTCCGTTTCCAATAACTTGCACACTTCTTCATAAGAAAATGATCAAATACTCGCTTACTCGGGCATAAATACTACAGTACATAAAACATCAATTTCTTATAGTTTGAATATAAAATTCTCATGTGGCAGGTGTAAATACATCTCACTAAATGTTCCTGGGATTGCTCGTAGTATTAAAAGTATTTCTAGTTTCTTACTCAATAAGGTATGAGTAAAAATGAGTACGGTATGACCAATGCACAGTTCTTCAGAACCCATATACACAAATTAGAATAAAATCTTTATATTAGTACCTTTATAGAGAATTGTTCTCGCAGTTAGATTCGTAAATACTAGTTTTGTCGATTCACACGTGTTTGAAATTTATTCAGAACCTTGTATTCTGTTTTCGTGTTGCTTTGGATGGCATAGAAGAAATACCTTCCAGTAAACATTGCCGAGAGATATTTTACATTTATGGTAACTTTTAATCGAAAAATGCTTACTCCCTCATCCCTTTACATTGTTCTATGCGCATTGGTTTCCTGAAGTTCTCCCAAAGTAATAATTAAATCATTAAAGGACATTTCAATGGTTTAGTTCTAGAGCTGCCTAACCCACAAAGGCTCTTAATGTTGCTCTATTAGTACCATAATTCTTTATCCTAGTGAATGAATGAATACGTGTACGATTGCATTGGCTCAAACAGTTTGAGCCAATAAATAATCTATTCATTCATAAGAATTAAAACTTATACAACTTATAGAACTAGTAGTTCAGAGCTTTGCTCCATGCTGAAGAGGAAATGTGCATTCACAACTTAGTGGGTTAGGCAACTTTATCACTGATCCACTCATTTTTCGTAAATTATTACTTGTAAATGCCTTCTTAAATTCTGAAATAGCTTACATATAGATGTCATTTACATTTATAGGAGAATAAAAGTTTTTGAAGTGTGTGAGAAAAAAGACCACTACCTCATTGGTGTGACAAATACAAGTTCTCATCTTGTTTCCATCAAAGCAGTCTCGACAGCGAAATGAATCTTCCGTTAATGAAGGCGACGGGTGATTTGTGATATTGTACTCGGCTGATGAGGTCTTTTCAAGCCATCTCGCTTTAGGAGCTGCATTTGGCAGGTCCTCGAAAGCTCAAACAGAGGGTGCGTTGTCTCTACGCTGACCTTTCGTCGCGTTCACTATCATAATGGAAACGAAAACTTTTGGTTATGCATAATCATGACTAGGGACAGGATTTTCATGCCCTAAATATTGTGAAATATGCTTTTAAAAATATTCGTTTATTTTCTAAACATTCTGAATTATGCACTTGAATACGCAATTAAAATTAACAATATATAATTTTCTCTAAAAACCTTTCTGGATAAAATTCAGGAAAGCATGCTTGGAATGAAAGATGGTGAAAATGCACATAATACACTGACATATTAATCTATATAGCATTATATTCTAACCTAATGTCAATGAATTTCACTTAGTTATGCATTAAAGCAACGGACAAAATATGCAAAATCATAGAAATGCGTTCCCTAATCATGACTACTATTCACAACCCCGATAAACAACATAATATAACCAAACGCTATCAAATACAAAAGAAACGTTAATTAATATTATAATAAGAGTTTTCATTTCTCTACAAAATAATCCTGTGTAAGTGATAAGTAATAAGTGAATTTTTGCTTTGCCCTTGCGATTTCACGAGTTGTATTTTTTAATTTTATCACTTCCTACTTAGGTCAGTAAAATTAGATTAAAGACGGCCTGCCTATGAAAAATTGGGAGAGTTCTGGAAGTTGTTTTAATCACTAATGTAGGTTTATATGTTTAACCTACACTGGCCTTATTTTGGGTGAAGCGTCTGCATTTATGACAAAAAACTCAAAATGTTATTATTTCTGTTTCTTTCTCTAAGTAATCCGAAACTAAGTGAGCATTTAATCGAATAACAGTATTGCTAAAAGTATAAAATAATAAATTCTGCGACGATTCTCTACTAATACTTTACAATTTTACCACGTTGCTTTGATGAAATTCTACGTGCAAAAAACGCCATTTTTTACACTTTTTCCAAAAACACTCCTTTCTCAATAAACAACTGAACACTATGTATACTTTAAAGAAAGTTGTTTTAAATAATTTTGAATCTATTAGATAAGTTATTGCTCGCTCATTTGGGCTTAGATGGCTCAGAACATGAACTGATGTCAATGCAGTGCCTCTGACCGGGAGGTCCTAGGGTTCGAGTCTTGACAGATGCAGGATTTTCGACGCTACCTAGGTAGCTAGGTAGCTTCGGCTGTTGTCTGGAGGAGAATTTGAGTTGCCGGATGCGGCGGTGGCTGCTGAGATTTAGAACTTGTCCCAGCTGAGGCGGTGACCCTCTGTAGAGAGATACCTGGTTGGGGAAAACCCCGCTAGCCTACTTGCATGTCGGCGCTGGATCTCGCTCCCTCCCAAACAAAAAAGTACGCCCTACACTTACGGAACTAATGACCTAATCTGCTGACATGCCCGGAAACACAATCAATCATCGATTGCTAGCTCGTATATTGTAATATGTTTGTGCACACTTCTTGTTAAATTTTAGTTACTCTGAATTTTCATTCTTCAAATATTCAGTATTACTAAATTTTAATCATATTCAATGATAGTGTGACGTTTTGAATTATGCAACGTTAATTTAGCTTGAATGATGAAGTGTATTGCACAAAAACTTCGTCATTATTACAATTTCTCTATTATCACTACAAAATATGCCGATGATAAACAACATTGTTTGGTGATTGAAGGTTGCTTATTGTTACCTACACGTCAGGGTACATCACTTTGTTTCTAAATACAAAACATTCAAGGAGTTCTGCCCCAAAAAATCACCTGTGCGAAAACTTTTATGTGTATTGTCAGTAGACAAATGGCAGGGCAATGAGAAGTCTTAAAAAACTGATATCATGAATTCTCAGTGTAGTAACCAGTCCAAAAACAGTATGACAGATTGAAGATTTTGATTTCGCTGTTCTGCTTCATCCCTTACACAGTCTCAAGTTGGTATAATTGGCTATTATATGTTCCAAAAATAGAACAGGTGAGAGAATATCATAATGACTGACGATGTATTGCAAACAGAAGGGAGGGTGGTTTTGTTGTCAGTGTCAGGCTTTTGGCAGTTACGTTAATAAAAAAGTTATCTACCCTTGCAAGAAGTTTATTCATGGGCCAGGATGATAATTTGGAAACAATTCTACTGATAAGACCAATACAGTTTTGGAATATATCGTTTTAATTTTATTCTAATAACATTGTTCATTTTTAATTAAAATTGCAGGGTCTACTTTTAACATGAAGTGAATTTGAATGAGCTGTAATTACTTTCAAAAGCACTAACAGAAACAAATCTAGATTTATTTTCTTCAAAAAATTTAAGGACTTCATTGTCAGTGTTTATTTGCAGAAAAGAAATAGATCAGTCTCCCTTCTCTTGCTGAACAGTCAAGAAAATGTTTTGTGTTAATGGAATTATTTCGGCGTCAATGGCTGAAAACCCTTAAGATGTGTTCTGAAATATTGGACACCTCTAAGATGTAACTTTTTTCTTTCAGATATGAATTCTCTTCACAATGGTGTAAAACTATTATAATAATTTTAATTTTTAGAAGTTATGTAGTATATAAATATAATTTAGCATTACACACCTAAATTGTGACAAATTTTGAATACGAACAGGAATTCATGAATATTGTGATAGAATAGAACTATCAAAAAATTAAAGATGGAGCATCAAGTTCACCTGATCTAATAGAAATCAATTATTTTTCGCATGCAAAAATTATTAATGTAAACATTATTCATTTTATTGACGAATAAAGAAATGCGTGTGGGTACATGTAAATCACATTTAAAATACCAGCCATCCATGAAAATAGAATTTAACAACTGTCGATGAAGGATCGTTCGCTATCGTCATGCAAAGCACACGGCTACCAACCGGAGCAAGCTTGGCGAAAGATATATTGAGCGAAGCCATGTGGCACGAAATGATCTTTTATTGAAAAGCAAAGAAGAATGTTGCCAGGAATCGGTTATATAATTCTAAGAGCTAGGAAGAAAAGAACTCTCAGATTACAGTGAACAACAAACGGGACAATTTTTTCTATTGATGTATTCAATAAGATACGGTTCTCATTTTGTAAAGTAATTATAATGATTGGCTTTACTTCCGGACGCTTCTACTACTATGGTAGTATGTATTGCATCTGAAGTCTTCGGAGGTACTGGGAAAGATTGCTCAGGGCATCAGTCACTGCAATCCCTCTGACCGAGAGGTTCGAGGTTCGAGTCCAGACGGTGGCTCTGATCGGTAAGGGTTGGCTACTCTGATCGGTAGTTCCCCGTGGTTTCGCCGATTAATACCAGGCAAATGCTGGAGTAGCACCCCAACGAACGGGCCACGGACTGCGTGCGATCTTTCCTTCCTTTTCCTGGCCTTATACTCACCCCATACACACACTTCTACTAACATGCACTACACTACCACATATTTCGGTTGACCAGTCGGGAGCTTAGAGCTTGTCACGGCTGCAGCAGTGCCTCGCTGGTGGGAGATACCTGGTAGAGGAAAACCCCACTAGCCGACGGTAGGTCGGCGCCGGATATCGTCATTCACCGGGGGAAGACCACCGTCCCCGCAGAAACACGCACCACACGTACGGGACTAATGACAATAGTAGTTCACGCGTCACTAATCGCTAATCATCAATCAATCTTAGGAGGTAACTGTGCTTGGAGGTGACCGTCCCATTAGGACGTGAGACCCGGCCATGACCCATCTTTTAGGGTACTACTCCGGCATTCACCTGAAGAAACTACCAAAAACCACCGATCAGAGCTGCCGCTCCCTTCAATGTTCCTCCAGTCAGCGGCAGAAATATGACCTTTTCTAGCTATCTAACTAGTGTTGAAAATCCGTCACCGTTGTAGTGGCAACAGTTGTTGGCATGATAAACCGCAGTCGGTAAAAATTAAACCAGCCTTTCTTACCTTTTGATTTCATCATGAACAAAGATACAGTATATTAAAAGAAAATATTGAATCCTATTAGAAAATGACATGTAGAATGTTAAAAAGCATGAAAACACTCAATTATTATAACGCTTTCTATTCTACTATTAAAAATATTTTATAAAAAAAATTATCCTGAGATTAATGTAACGTTTCCCATTGTCACATTAAAAAATATCTTAAAAATTCACAGATTCAACCACCTTTACTCAACATTTTCAAATTAATTCAGTCAAATAATTTTAATGATGTTGATAGTCCTAAACAGTCAACGAATTAATTATTTCTTGATGAAGCAATCAGCAACATCTTCGCTGTACATTCTTTATCACCCCACCTTCTCTTTAATCTCCCCGTGCCTTTCATGCTCAAGCTTGCGAATCCTCGGTTCCACCCCCCGCCTCTCACACCCCACTCAGCCACCTGCATCGCCTTACCCCCTTCAGTCCCCTACACCCACTCAGCCCCCCTGCATTCCCTCAGCCCCCCCTGTAACCCCTCAGCCCCCTGCACCTCCTCAGCGCTTCCTGCACCCCCTCAGCCCACCCTGCACCCCCTCAGTCCCTCCTACACCCCCTCAGACCCCCTACACCCCCTCAGCCCCCCCCTACACCCTCTCAGCCCCTCCTGCACCCCTTCAGCCCCCCTGCACCCCCTCAGCCTCCCTACACCCCCTCAGCCCCTCCTGCACTACCTCAGCCCCACCTGCCCCCCTCAGACCCTCCTGCACCCCCTCAGCCCCTGCACCCCCTCAGCGTCTCCTGCCCCCTCAGCCCTCTTGCACCCCCATCAGCCCCTACACCCACTGCCCCTCCTGCCCCTCATGTTCCTGCACCCCTCAGCACCCCCTGCACCCCCTCAGCCCCTCCTGCACCCCCTCAGCCCCTCCTGCACCTCTCAGCCCCCCTGCACCCTAGCCCCCCTCCACCCCCTCAGCCCCTCCTGCACCCTTGCCCCCTGCCCCCCCTCAGCCCCTCCTGCACCCCAGCCCCCTGCACCCCCTCAGCCCCTCCTGCACCCCCTCATCCCCCCTGCTTCTCCTCAGCCCCTCCTGCACCCCCCAGCGCCCCTGCACCCCCTCACCCACCTCAATCCCCTCAAACCCCCTCACCCAATCAACCCGCTCAACCTCCTCCCACCCCTGCGCAACCTATCTCTTCTCCGCGCCACGCTGCGCCGAGCTACGCCGCGCAGGGCCCCCTGCTGCATTAATCACCTTGCCTACCTTTGTGCACGCTTGATCAAGCTGAAGCTAATTGCTGCTGCCGTGATGAGCGTTGTGATAACGGCGATGTATTGATTAATGAGCCCTGGCCTAAGTTGTTTCGAATATGCGGGCCGTGCGTTAAAAATTTCGCGCCCTGTAATTAGTTTCCTGAGCGAGTTGCATTGTGCAGTGGACGGCGACAAATGTTCCGGGGGAACAGATGCATTTGCGATGTGCCAATCCTCGTGCGTACAAGTACTACTAATGCCACGTGATCTGCATCACACGGAACGTTGGTTTCATTAATGTACTCACGTATATACGCATGTAACGTTCCCGATTCTTGATATCTTACACATTGATAACTGGAGTTATTGGTAATTCAATTTCAGAAAGGTTTGAAGCAAATATATTCGTTACAATTTACATGTCTAAGACAAAAATTGGTGATATTTCATCCTTACCCAATTGCTCTACATGTTCAATTCCTTCTCTCGAAGTTCTATTTACATGTCTTTTCTCGTTGTTTTTTTTAAGTTGTTCAATTATTGAGTAACGTGTGTCAATGTTACTACTTTATTATAAGACTATAATTCTATGGCATTTGGCCATGGATGATTTTAGCATCTTGGTGGCGCCTCCTTAGGTATGTATAATTAGCTAGAGCTGGGCATTGTGCTGTCATTTTGTCAATTATTGCAATTGGTTGACTACATTTTCTACCAACATCTTTAACGTTGTTTCTTACAATAGGTTTATAATTACTACAAGTTTTCATTACCCCATCAGGAATTATTTTTGAAAGCCCTTCTGTTTCCGGAAACATATATCCCAATGTCATTCCCTGCATAAAAGTGTAACTGTTTATTTATTTTAGAGATTGAGATAGATTCCATTACGAACCTTGCTCTTACAATCTGCTTGCGTATTTACTCTGGAAAATAAACTTAAATGTTCGTTTTGTACTCTCTGAAAAAGTCGACTATGTCAGGTTGTGAGTGTTTGAACTCGCGCCTCAGTCACCACCAGTAAATTACTCAAATGGCCGATAGAGCGCATTATTCCAGTTGCAACGGAAGTAAGTTATGCTTCAATGCACACAACCAACCACAAATTCTTCTCCAGCAAAAGCAGCATTTAACAGAAGTTTGACTCGTTATTTTTCTGCTGGAAGTCGATGTGAATGGTACGTTACGCTCGTATTTACGAAAACACTGCCACGCAAAATTTATTTTTGAATTTGAGAAAACCTCATCAAAAAGTTAATTCTACTTTAAATTATATCATGTTCCAATAATTGTGCAAAATCTTTGAAATTTCAATGGAACATCTTCTAATTAAATTACACCATGGCCACTACCCTTGGCAGTATCGCTTACGGCTCAGGGAAATTCATAAGGAATTGTAACAAAACGAATTCTAAATGTGTTTCTTACAAACTTTTTTTGTACTACCTAAAATCGCAAATTCTTGGTATTGGTTTTGGTGGATAATCCATTCCCAAATACCTTGATATTACGTGTACTTCGTTGGAGATCTAACGAGAAGCTACAACCTGCTGCAGTACGTAAAAAACATCGCGAATACTACGGCGTCCCTACCGCACAAGAGTCTTCAGAGAAGTAAATTGCAGAGTACACACTCGAGCAGTCGTCATAGAAAATAATGAGTGGATTATCGTGAGTAAAAAAGAAATAAGTTTAATTCCGTAAGGCTTTCTACGTTTTACAATAAAATGTAACTTTAAATCATATAAAAATGAGCAAATTTGTGTTCAAATTCTCAGACCACTAGTCAAAACAGGAAGGGACTACTCCCTCAAGTCATTTTTCACTCGTAGGAGTATTTGCAATGACCAAAAACTAAAGCCACGCCGTTTACACAATTTATTGACTTAGTCTCCCATGTAACTTTTATGACAAAGAAGGCTACTAAATAATGTAAACGATAGCAACACTTACTCATTCTCTTTCATTTTGAAGATTATTATTTATAAATTGGGTACAGGTAAATGATATTGTGTTTGATCAAAAATGTTAACATTTAAATTATATTTTTAAATTGTAATTTAAAGATAACAGGAGATCAAGTCTTGATTTTAAGCGAGTCCATAAGCATACTAAATAGTTTAAGATTTTGAAAATAATAAGACCATCATTTTCATGTATTTCATTTGTCTTGCAGATAACTGAGTGGATTTGCTTAGATGCTGAGGATTTGTAGGGTAGATAAGTGTATTTAATTGTCAGTGTTATATTGACTACATATCATTTATTCAAGCATTTATTTTGAAAGTGTGTACTTGCACAGAATTCATGTTTTTTACTTTGCAGTTGTATCATGTTGCTATGATTTCTTAGAATATATTGTGAATTCTTTACCAAAACGATACAAAATTATTTCTTTGCAATTTCTACTCAAAACATCAATACAAGGTTCTGGTGACACTCTATCAATAAAAGGAGATTATATTTCTAATTTTTGTGAAATCCATCCCTGGAATGACTAACACATGCCGAGAACCATTTGTGTTCGGGTCAACTTTAGGATACTTCGAACAAGGGAAGGAGGTAACAGTCATAATATTCTGAAGATTTAATACCAAGTAGTTTGCATCCACTGCAAGAGCATTAAATAATACCCTATTTGAGACGTGGAGGTACCCTCGCATTTTATTTTATTTCGACCTGCGAAGATTGAAGACATTAAGAAACCCTCTGCCTCCTCATTTTGGGGTAGACTTTTTTAACATGGACAGCATATTTAGATTTATACTCGATTTAAATGTAGTGGCACTTCAAAGTCACGAGTTGGGAAAAGAGGGAGACATTGTTATCCAATCAGGAGCTCTGATACCAAAAGTTTATGTCGATACGACGCTCTCGATTGGATGACAATGTCCTCATATCCGACTAGCTCGTGACCTTGAAGTTCCACTGTGATTTAAGCGGAGTATAGTATGTTATGAATGGGAGTTCGTTGCAGGTTTTCTCGGGGTTCTCTGGTTTTATCTGCCTCTCATTTCACCATTGCTCAATCATCATTCTCGTTACATTTTCGTGATCACCTAACTATCAATACCATTCACACATTTTAAGGTATGCTCATGTTCTTTAGGCTCATCTTTCATTAATAATAGTAGCTGAACTCCTGCGATTACATTGAAGAAGTAAATGAACTGCAACAGAAAAGTAAAACACATGCAATATACGAAAAATCAACATTCTCCTGAAAAAAACTTTCATGTTTTTCAGTATGAATGAATACCTTATTTTACGTGGCGAGACTCAGGCCATGAGGTCTGCTCTTCCGTCTGACCACAAAAATTTCGTTACGCTCCTTTCACCTAATACGGGAGAAAGAAGGTATTATAGTCCAGGCCGTGTATTAGGCCGAACTAGATTCGCAATATGGCAGCTTGAAAGATTTCCTGTCGGAATAGCCAACTTATGAAACTATAACTCTGATCAAGTCTCTCGCTTTTGTTTTTTGTTGTCATTCACAGTCCTCGCGCGGTCTCGTCTTGTCCACTGTTCAATAATACGTTTCGTTTTTCGGTAGAATTAAAAAGAGATGTTCATCTATAAACGAATATTAACTCTGTGAATAATTATTCAGTTAATTAAGAATTATCAACTATTGCGAGCTTAAGAAGTGTTAAAAAGTGTCAAGTGCAAGTGAAAAATACAACCTCAAAAGTTATCTGTGGTCATACTTCTATGTTAATAATGCTCTTGAGATGTGTCAACAGTTCCTTCACGTTTTGAACTGGTAGTAATGAGTTTTATTGAACGCAAATAAATACCACAATCATTGAAGTTAATTAACGTGATATACATGGTGGTTTTTAAGTGATCTAATGAATTGTTCCTAACAGTCCAGTTATGTCAATATCAATGCAAATGCATCCATTTAATTTATCCGTTCAATTATTCATTAGCTTTTAAAAGTAAGTTAAAAAAAATAATAAAAATCATCATTAGTATAAGTAAGTCTTCAATAACTTATCCATTGTTACCAGAGACAGTCTTTCTCTTTACCCATTTTTTCACCATTTCAATGGGGTGTGATTCATAAGATTGGGATAATGGTAATAAATATGACTTTTTGATTTTTTTAAAGATGTTTATTTAAACAGGAATGTACACAATCAATATAAATGGCACATTAAATATATAGTTGCACAATAATATTGAATCTACTCTCTTATTGTGACTACATTACTATAACCTTCTCCCTGAACATGCAGTTATTACACGGTAAACCCTCTCATTGCTGGTTAAATAATTCAAATCAAAAGTATATTATACTTCAGTTTCCATTACAAATTCATGCCAAATAATTCCCAATAGGCAGCCAAGCAGTACAAGATTAATATATTGTTTATTTATTGCCAGTTAAACACACATTCTTGCTATGAAAAAATTCAAGGTAAGACAACGGTTATTTTCAGCATTAAAATTAGAGTATTGTGCCAAGGAAATTCAAAATGCATGTGGGATTTAGAGAGAGATGCGGTGCTACTTGCCCAAAACCAGTATTACAAGTAATGTCACAAATGCTACTAATCAAATAAGGTTACAAAAAGCTACAGAAAACTAAAACAATGTTGACAAGACTATTTACATAAACAAGACAAGGACATGTGTGAAAACTAAGAATTATAATAATTAGAGAGATGATTTTTATGTCCTAAAAATCTTGAAATATGCATCTATGACCTAAATATTCTGAAATATGCACTTTAATATGTAATTAAAATTACCAATATTTCATTTCATGTGGTACTTGGAATGAAAAAATATATTTTTGTGCAAACATAATATAACCTAGCTAACTTCTCAGGAGAAATAATTGAAGTAATTATGCACCTTCATTAAGAACATTGTTTGTCTTGTTTCATTTTTTCTGCTTGGTATAAAAAAATATATCAAGAAATATCCCACATTTGCACAAGTATTTTATTGTCTATAGAAAAGAAAAAACACAAATTGTGATAAGCTTTTTCTAATCAATGATTGCTCCCAAATAAATAGATTCTATGAAAACAAGGAATGGTTTAGAGATAAGTCACTCTTTTAACAAAATAAATATAGGAGCATAAAAATATGCTCTTATTATAATATGAATATGCACCAACAAGAAAAATTTGCCAAATTGCACTAACATATTAATCTTCATAGCATCCAATTCTAACCACATGTCAAGGAATTTAATGAAGCTATGCCCTGAAGCAATAGACAAAAATATGCAAAATCATAGATAATCACTCCCTAATAATAATAATAATAATAATAATAATAATAATAATAATAATAATAATAATAGTAATAATAATAGAATTATTATTATTATTATTATTATAACACAATGTCTGGAGACAAAAAAAAAATGTTTTGATTATTACAAAATCAATTTCTATTGATGATGAAAGAAATACATTTAATGTAAAGTTGTGTTAACAAAACTTGCTTCAATAAAAAGATTACGTAGTGATAGTCCCGACACATTTTGTAAGCTGGGGAATGAAAAGTTATTATTACATCAATCATGCATCTACTTCATGCAACAGAACCATAAGGTTAATATCTTACCTGAAATTATACCAGGTTAACATCACATTAAATTTTTTATTCCAAATAGTCAAAATATGACAGTTTAGATGCGATATATAGAGCATTCTTCTGTAAATGTATAATATAAATAAATAGTTTATTTCATGTTGTTCTTCATAAAGGATGAATTGCAGTCATAAAAGGTTTCATAAAGATAAGAAACCTTGTTGTAATGAACATGTTACCTATAATTCCTCACTGTCGTTGTCATCCTCTTCTTCAGAACTGTTCTCCAAATTTATTGAGATTTCTTGAACTTCTGGAACATCTTGAATTTCTTTTCTCCAATACTCGTTTATAATTCTTTCAGTGTGTTCCACATAATTGTTCCATTTTTGTGGAGTCACCTACAAGGATATGTGCCAAAAAGAAAAATTAAATGATACCAGATTCCACATTACAATTAAAATAACTGATATAAATATTGAAAATAATAAATATTAATATTAAGCAATATGGGTTACACAAAGAAAAGCAAAAGCTGAAATAAAATTTTATAAAATTCATGCACTCAGATGTGAAAATAACTAATAATAGAAATAATAATAATAATAATAATAATAATAATAATAATTATTATTATTATTATTATTATTATTATTATTATTATAACAATTTTTAATGAGAAGCAATTAATTTTAAATATTATTATTATTTTTGTTGAAGTTTCTGGGATGGTAATTATGGCCTTGGATCAATATTATAAGAATATTCAAATTTTATTATTAAGCTGCTATTTGGTGTTAAAAGTTAAATATTCGCTTAGAAAAGTAAGTCATACCTGATTTAATGCTTCCTCCCAAACCTGTTTAGTTCTTTCAATGCCACTGCCTGCCCTTGAAACTACTACTTTAGAATAATAACGTTTGGTCTCAGACCATACTTCTTCTATTGCATTGAAGAAACAATGGTATGGAGGAAGGCGTAATACTTCATGTCCTTCATCTTCCAAAAGTTTGTCAACAACATATCTAGAAAAACAACAACAACAACCCATCTCAAAAATATTTTCTTCATTAACATTTTGAAAATGCAAATTATATATGAAATCAAACCTTTTTAGTTGAGTACAATGAAGCTTGCATAGTTGTCTCAAAAGGACAACAGTGGCATTATTTGGTGGCACCACACCATGTTGTTGTAACCACCTCTATGAAAATATTTATAGTTAAAATTATTTACATTTCAAATTCAATCTATAATCTTTACTAATTACTTACCACTAATTCATTTTTTTTCCACTTTGAAGAAGGATTTTCTTCCACCAATCTACTATGGTATGAAGCATTGTCCATTACAATTAAGCAAGGCCCCAAATTTTTCATCCCAGGAATTAACTGGGTTTGAACCCACCTGTGGAAATTTGCAAAAATAATAAAAAACACAATAAATATTGCTTTAAGAATTACTTGATTGTTTGACCATAATAAAAATTAATGATGAACTTGCCTTTCAAAATTCTCACTGTTCATAGAACCATGGTAATCCTGGCCCCTCTTCAAATTTGTGCTGAAAATTAAACTTGCCCCTAATGAACATAAATTATTTCACTTCAACTGAGGAAATTTTGTAAAAATAAATTATTAACAGTGTATAAACACCAAGAATAAATTAATGTTATAGGTGATAATAAAGTTAGGGAAACATACTGTACAGCACCATTATGCAATGTTTATTATTATACATTCAGAATATTACGACTCACCTTGTACAAACCCATGCTTACTTCCTGCATGAACAACCACAAATCTGCTCCCCTCATCTGGTTTTTTTTGGATGGCCCCTTACCTCATCCTTTTTTAACCATGTTTTTGAAGACCCTCCTATTGTAAGAAACCTATGGTAACATTTACCTATCCAACTTCAATCAAAATTTATATTGCTTTATTTTATGCACTTCCCATTATGTTCTCTATACATTCATTATAATGGGCAACAATATTAAAGTTAATGTTACAGAAAATAAGTATAAGAAATTACCATTCATGTATATCCATGTTTCATCCAAAAAAATTACTGTCTTTGGTGTGTTGGAGTCTGTATTTTTAATGTAATTCCTCAGGAAGCACTCTCTTTTAAAAATTATAATTTCATTCTCCCTCACATGGGCATACCTGTCTCCCTTTCCCCAAGTAAAACCCATGTTCTTCACTATTCGCTTTAGGGAGGTCTGAGAGCCTTCAAAATCTAACGTTTCATCTCCCACGATCTCTATGTACAGGTTTCTTATAGAAATACCACAACCTACATAAAATATAATCCTTGGTACTTGTTAAATAATACATAAAACAACACAAAATGATCATTGTTTATATTAATAAAACTCTATACTAACAAACTAATTAAAAAGTCTAATTGATTACCTGAACTCAAACTACAATAAATTTTATTGGCAATTGCATCCTTAGTGAAATTGTCAACATCTGTGACTGGACGGGATCTTTTACGGGTCTTTTTGGGTGTGGTCAGAGCTTCTTGTTTTTTAAATTTGTTGATAATACTATCAACTGACTTTACACCCACCTGTAAACACACAACATCTTGAAAAAAAGAAAATTAAATTTATTACGATTAATACATGAGTAATGGTAATTAATAAATGAGTAATGGTATAGATAATTAACAACTATACTCATCCCAATTTTAATTAAGAAAATTACACTTGTAAGTTTTAAAAGATAAGATGTAGAAAAGAAAAAAGAAAAATCAATCTTACCTGTAATAATTTTGCCACTCGCATTATTAAACAAGAGTGGGTAATATAGACCTTTTCTTCCACCGCTTCCTTCCACAGTCCACAATATAAATTGACAATTCCCTTTTGAAGAGAACTTTGAATGCGTTTTATCTTCAAAGGTTCAATATTTAGTATAGACCCAGATGTTGTTGGGCTATCCATTATTTTCCAGTTATAAATAAAATGAATTTAGAAAAAATAATAAATATAATATAATTAATTTAAAACAAGAAATACTAAAGGGACACAATTAACAACAACAAACAATGAACTACTATAACTATTTCAATTAACTTTATTATTATTACTAAACAAAACAATTGGAAAATAATAAATAAAACTCAAAAACGCCTAGTACTACTAAATAAATAAATTGAACGATAAAACGGAACGAACGAAGAGCACCAAAACGCAAAATGCAAATATTTAGCAACACTCGTAAACTAACACAACTCCACTTGGATGGCTTTGAATGTTGGCGGAATCTACGGAAGTAGTCGTTGTTTCATTGCAAACTTAAATTTTAAAAAATGTCCCTACCGCTTGAAGGTAATATATACAGGGTATTTGTGTGACGGTTGGCAACAACCTTTGCCAACATAAAACGAAACGAAACTACCCTAAATCGAGTATAAATGTATGCTCTCATCCGACAGTGACATTTTTCAAAAGTTGTCCCGTTAGTTCGGCTTTTTAGCTGGCCAGCACAATATGAACATGATATAAAGACGAGTCAAAGTAAGTATTAATGTTTTGAGATTTAATGAATATGTGATGTCGGTGGTGGCATGTGCGTAGTAATGTGTGGCAACAGCACACTGAACTGTCAGGGTAGCTTATACGCTGTCGGTACTGTATGCATAACAACAGAGACAGCGCGCGATCTTTCCTTCCTCTTCCTTGCCTTTACACTCACATGGACTATACTACCACAAATGTCGGGAGCTTAGAGGTGCGGGTGGGGTGGTGCCCCGCTGGTAGGAGAAAATCCCGCAAGCCGACGGGTAGGTCGTCGCCGGATGCCATCATCCACCGGGGGAAGATCACCTCTCGGGACTAATAACCTTAGCGGTTGACATCACTAATCATTCAAGCAATTCAATCAGCATTCAATCACTAATCCTTGATGCGCTCGGTGCAGCGCTTCGCCCCCGAGCACGTCTGGGTGGGGGCGAGGGGCGCCAATCATCTGCCTCACGGGGCTCCCCCCCCCCTCCGTCGACTCACGCTCAGCAGCACCCCCACTCCGCGCCTGGAGCAGCGCATCGGGTCACTGGGCTGCGCCGCAGGGGCCGCCTCCGACAGACCCCAAGCAGACAGCCATGCCCCCCCCCCCGACTGGATATTGCGGCCACCGTCACAAATGCATCCCTCGCCTGGCTTCTTTCAAGAAGACCTTCCCTCACTTCCGCATGTTTCTTCTCCCCTCTTTTACAATAACAATAATTTTCATCTTTTATTCTCAAACTTCTGCAACTCACTTATTAACTGGCAAGCATTAGCCGACACATTTTACTTTATCAACCCGACGAAATTTAGCAACTAGTTCGTTGCTATGATCATCACGGATTTCGCCACGGTACAATGTAGACGGAGGGCTTCGACAATGAGGAGTTTCCGTCAGAGTTCGACCCCAGGACTTGGCGAGGCGGATGCAGGCGACCATATGAGCGGTGAATCACCACTTGCCGCCCCCGCCACAATCCGGCGAGTCCAAATGGAAAGGATGAATACGCTGGCGGCGCTGGTCGGGGCGGATGATGCTGGGCCGGGGAGGGCGGGGGAGGGGGAAAGCGAGCCCTGCGCAGGGTGGGGCGGCCAGTGCAGAATGCCGTTAATAGAGGAGGAGACGAGGAGAGCGGTAGCGGCAGCGTTTAATAAGTGGCGAGCCGGGAGGGTGCACCGCGAGGGCGACCAAGGTTACGTAAGAAGAGGCGGAGGTCATAAAGAAGTTCTCTTCTGCGGATGCGACGAACGAAACAAAAAACCTCGAGATCGCATACTTCCTTTTGAGGAGAAACGCCCAAAACAGTTTATTTTTGATAGCACTACTGTAACCGCTTGTCGTCGGCTACATTTATGACCAACAAAAAATAGAAGCGATAATACCCGACATCATGCCCAACACGTAGTTTCTATAGTGGCGAAGAGATGGCGTCAGCCAGAAAAAGATTTCTGAACGCACTCAGACTATAGCCAATCAGAAACTTTTGTGGAAATACGGACGCGGCGTGAACTTGTGTCGGAAGAGCTCGTTCTTTTTCTTGTTCGAGTCGCCGAGGTGAACGGAAGGCTCCAGGTACACCACACAGTCGACGAGGGACACGCGGAAGATACCGGAATGTAAAAGCTTTAATAAAAGGTAAATGCCTGAACATTTTTCATGGAATTACTTACTGTGAAATGTCATGAGATTACATGAAATTTAAAATGAATATTAAACAAGAATGCAACGAATGAAAGAACGACAGTGGTAATAGATCGAAACGAATTTGTAAAACCACGTTGCTGCATTCTTGTTGCTAGAAAATGGAGGATTATTGTAACATAGGACATGTTTTTTTCTTTGTTACAGCTTTTATTTTATTTCATTTTATCTTCTTTTATTTTATTTCATTTTATTTTTGGAATTTCATTTTGGAAATCCTATTATGGAATTTTGGAGAATTCTTAGAAGTATGGATTATCCAACAACTAGCTTGACTTTTGCTATTACGAAGTCATAACTTGGAGTTTCGGACTCGCATTCTGATGCGACCATCGCCTCTGTGAAAGCTGTGGTAAAATTTCGCTGAACAACGAGGAGACGGCGCTCGGAAATATTCCTATTTCGACGCGACAAGCAGCAACCTTGCAGGAGATCGACGACCTTGAGTCGTGAACCTCGCGCGACAACCAACTACACAGCGCGGGACCAGCTTGAAGAATTCGCCGGTCGTGAGTCACATAAAAACAGAGAGAACATTCATTAAATTTCAGTCTGGAAAACTTCTAAGATAGAATTATAATTGTACTAGCTAAAACGTTGCAATATGAGCTTCCCTCAATAACAGACGTTGATCGGGCAAGTTTCATTGAACATTGGTCTTGCTAGCCAGTAAATTCATTTCTTTTCTACAGTCGTAAGAGGAATCAGATCAGAATAATCCTTGTGTTTAATGATAAAAGTTGTTCTTGTACATAATCATTTATTTAGATTCATATGTAATTGATTTGATGCTGTTTCAAACCATTTAAGAGAAATTACCTGTGTGAAATTTTGAACGGGAGTGAATGCCGTTCAATTATTTCTTTTAAAGTATTACTTCATGGACAGTCAAAAGACGTTATAAAACAAAATTTCGTACTGAAAGGCTACGTAGAAGCCGAATGTCAAATGTGAATATTAAGTGTAACATTATTAATGATTTAAAAGGTATTAGAGAATTTTGAGTATTGTTTGTATGTATTTTTTTTTTTTGCAGGATGAGTATTTGAACTGTGATTTGTGTCTCATAAGTGATATTTTTGTGAAATTATTTTCCCTCCCTCAGAAAAAATGTCGTTCAAAATTCTATCTTCCACACCGCGCCGACAAACTTGGACACCCCTCGGCCTGAGGGAGGGCAGGGGGAGGGACGCGTTGACCAATCGCTAGCAGGTAGAACCACAGTTGTCTGTGATTGGTGCAACATCCCAAGGGGCAGAAAGAACGCTGTCTCAGGGGGAGGGGCTAGTTCGTTTACGTACGAGACGGAAATATCGTCATATTTCCCTGCCGAAGGAGGTAGTTTGCCTGCGCGTACGCCACGACGAAAAAAATATTTCTAAGCGGGGTTTTCCGTCCAGAATGATTGTCTATAGACCAGTAAATATTTATGATTTTAGCAAAATTTATTATAACTTTTAGTAATCGATTTGTAACTCCTGACAAACTGCTATTTTGAGATATTCATTTCAGGCACAATTTGCGGAGCCTTCCCGGCCGTTCTAACACATATTTCGAATTTGTTTATAAAATTATAAATTGTTGCAAAATTGTTAATTCGCTGTTTTTGGTTCTGGGACATCGGGAGACTCTCCCCCTTTAGATTTGCAAAATTTGGAAATTGTTTATAAATTTGCAATTGTTGCAAATTTTTTATTGTCTAATCTGAATGGCGTTTAAATGTGATGCAACATTCCGGAATCCGTTCGGTGCTATTATATCTCGTTCTCGAGATATATGTAATTGTTTATAAGAAATTAACATCTTAGTAGACCCCATTTGTTTGCGCTTAATTCATTTGCGCTAGCAGAATAGCGTGGGATGGGCATGCTGAAAAAACAGTTCTCCAACGCCGCGCTTTTGCCTGCCACATACGCTTAAAATGCACTTGCTTGTAAAAAAATTCTGTGGCCAATTTAATTATACTAAATTCGTATTTTTACGGCGAGTATGAGCATAACTTTTATTTGGTTTTTATATTCTCTTTTAAGTCCTACAATTTTCAAGTCGATATATTTATCAAATAGGAAAGAAATTGATTATAAAAAATATTTTTCAAGGTGCATTACGCCCAAACAATTGTTTCTGTTTTTCTATCAAAGGGGTGTTGAGCAACCGAATAACTGTATTATTAATTTTTTTAAGTCCCCTGTTAACACCGAGAGTCAGAAACTATTTGTTCCTCTTGTTTAACCATTACCATTAAAAATAGGGAAACATATTGCTTGGCTGTTTGCTATAAACTGCACTGGATTGGATGAAGGTAGTGTTAAGGTTTTCAAATACAGAAATATTCAATTTTGGGTTTTGAAAGATCACATGAGTAGAATCACACATCACAATATTTACACAAGTATAGAAATTTCTAAAGAAACGTATATAAACTTTAAGTTAATATTTTCAATTCAATTTATCATTCCTTTCTAAAACTGTTAATTTGATGATTTCACTGTATAATATTCAAATCAGAGCTTTATGTGCTAAATTTACGCATTGTTAATACATATTTTTAAACAACATTAATATATTTAATATACATTTAAAAGGTTTCTAGATTGGCGAACGTTTCAATGAAATTTCATGAATTCCTAAATGATTGAAAATAAATACTTGTAAAATTAAATTATTGTAGCGTGTAAAAATATAACAAACTCACGTATTTGGTAAAACGAGTTGATATTACTAAAAGAAAGCAAAACAGATGTTATAACAATTCAAAGAGATTTGGCGTTTGTTTACAGTTTAGTAAATATCAATGCACTAGCATTTCCCAGTGAAAATACATAGAACGAACTTGGTGGTCAAGTGATATGACCTTCCCAACACAGACTACATTTCAGTATCGTCAGAGTTCGAAGGTGGTTTGTTGGCCGCCATTCTACGAATCTATCAAAACCTTGAATTTTGCACGACCATCTGTACAGGGAGAACGTAGCGGTTTATTAAACGGAAACGGGCCATTCGAGGTATCTAATGTGCACTCTTTGAAAACGTTTAACCATTATAAACTATCCCTAAGAAAAATATCAAATAAACAATGTTAAAGTCACTAGCTTAACATTGCCTTTACTATTTGAATGTTTTCAACATCCCCAAAACCAACAGAAAACCCATGTTTTTACAGGTTATTATAAAACCAATTCAATAAATATAAGCATTTATTCACGTTATTATTTTTAAAACACTCAAATATCTACGATGTTATTTGATTCATGTCTTCATCGAAGATCTGAGATTAAAAAACTGATAAGCAGAGAAAATTAAAGTAATTTTGAGTGATTGATGAAGTTGAATGATCAAACGAAAAACAATGTTTCTTGCTTCATATAATGCTATCGTGTTTAACAGACATGTAATTACATGTGATACCTATATTTAAACATCCAAACTAATGAAAATTTTCAAAATTAAAATCATCAATAAAACGTTGATTCATCAGCAAGGATTATATTATTAAATACTTTTTTGAGATTCATGTGCTCCTGTGTGAATAACGTAGTAAACGTGATTCGTATGATCCAGTTTCTCAGAATAATACAAAACCTGCTAGACACATGCACTAAACACAATAGTTGTCAAATAGTTATTTACGACATGAGTATCATAAGATATCTTATTACAATACGAAATTGGAGAATTATCAAACAAGACTCTTTAGCCGAAATTGTTAACCAATTGAATATTGTAATATAATGTTACCATTTGAATATCATAGAAAGTAAGACGCAATTTGTCAAAATTCATGTGAACTATAATTTTTCTTTAAATTTCACTCCTTATCCTGCGAAAGATGTGTGACAGTACTTATGTTAACAGTTATACTGCCATGGGTTTAATTAATTAGTTTTCAGTACGCAAATTATTGTTTTTGGTTTTAAAGAAGCATGGATATACAGAGTATCGGGGAAGGAAACGTCGAAAGTTTGAAAAAAGCTGTTTAAACAATTTTAATCATACTTTGTCTAATAAACTATATAGATATTTTGAATGGCTGAGCTGCAATAAACGCGCAAATGTTGGTTTCAAAATATGATTTCTACGCAAAACTTTGCATTCTAGAATCATGTAAACAGACCAGAAACATGTAACATGTTTATTATTAACAATATAAATTAATATATTAGTTCAGAAAAAAATTAACCGAGAAATAAAAAAGCAGTCGAACTGTGAAGATTGGGTGCTTTTTTATTTCTAGGTTAATTTTTCTTTCTGATCAAATGTATTAATTTATTTTGTTAATCATAAACAATTTAGATATTAAGAGGCGCGTTTCGGGGTCTAAGATTTTAAAAATTAAGGATATATTATCATAATAACTTTTTTGACGACACTGTTCTCAGTTACGTCAAGTTTTAATTTAGAGAATCAAAGTGAATGGTCTAAGTTTACTCACCTAAATAAAGTTTATCTTACTATACATACTATTTAGAAAGTGTTTTATGTTCAAAACAAGTGTTGCCTCAACAGCATATAATTTCACGTATTATTCGTAATTGCTATGCAATATTCAATACGGACTATATGAACCTGCAAAAAAGAAACAAAAAAAAAAGACCTACTGCAGCAGAAAATATTTTCTACTCGTCGGGTTTCGAACTCGGGTCTTTAAAGTTAACTCACCTGACACGGTTCCCCCTCACCACCAGGTACACGACAAGACTACCTCCTTTCCGATGCGAAAAGAAAGTGAAGCATTTGCAGTTTTAAAAAGAAACAGGGTGTTCAATTTATCTTAATACAAGATCTATTTTTTAAAAGAGATTTCATTAAACAAAAATCTCTAGCGTTCATATTGTTTTTCGACAATGTTATAAAGATCAGTCGGGGCTAATATTATACAGTAGAAAATTGGGGTTAATGTATTACACTTTCAGAGTTGTTATTTATTTATGTCCAAAAATAACAAGAAAATGACAAATGATAGGAAATATATTCTATTATAATGACCATATAGCAAACACTCAGAATGTAACAATATTTGGGAGGAAAAAAATCAAAACTAAAATGCCTAATTTTTCCAGTCAAAAACTTTACAACCGTGATATAAATCTTTTGATGTTACTTCGTTATTTTTTATGACACGATATTTTTGAAAATAGGTTATCATTAAGAAAGAATTAATATTCTTTTCTGCGTTAAAATATTGCAATAATATTAATCGTGTCATGATATATACAGCCTCAAATTTGTGGGGCTAATATGATACAACTTAAGAGGCTAATGTAATACAGGTGTCGGGGCTATTTTGATACACTAAAAATTAACACGCAGACAACTGGAAGGGATTTTTTTATGTTTAATATTACATCAAAGGCGCTAAAATTCCGATTTGATGTTGATAAACTATCCAAGTGTTTATCTGAGAAAGAAAGCGCAGGCGACAATTCATATAGATTTCCTCGTTCTCCCTCCTACCCAGTACATGGTGATTCACTTATGATTATCAATTGGCGGACGCTTCTGCTGTTTCAGTGCAGTTACTGATTTTTCACTGGAATCACAAGGAACCAGGCCTACAATAGGAGCTAACACCATCCCTTCAACTCCAGATATCAACTGTTTTCATCCAGTATTTTTGAGATAATACTGTTGGAAAAAAATTTAAAAAACAGTAGCCCTCCAAAGAATAAGGAAGCGGTTAGAACCAATAGCAGCAATCATTACTAGTGAAGAGTGGATCATTACTAGGAAAGAGTGGAGTGTTTAATTTACATTAATTTAATATCTCTTTTTAAAGAGAGATTTCATGAAACAAAAATCTCTAGCGTTAATATTTGTTTTCGACAATGTTAATAGGTATTTGTTCGCAATTTTCGAAAATTCAGATCGTTCGCCCAAAATTGAACGTACGCCACTTTTAAGCATCTTGTGCTTCGAGGAATAGATTTACAGAAAAATTGGAGCTCTTTTTGAGGAAATTATGTAAATATGATGGGGTTTGGTGTAAAGTACCCTCAAAATTAAAAGATTCGTTTCAAATTCGAAGATTCGTAATATTAGCCAGATCGTTCAAGGAATATCCATTTTGGTGAAAATCGTGTTTACTTTAGGCTCTAGAATTACTTGCACGAAGACGGATTCACAAAGAGGGTTTTTGGAAAATCACTTTTTCGGGTTCAAAAAATAAGCGTTTTGACAGCCTTGTGTATAGAAAATAAAAGAACAATACCAACAATCCACTTTTTTCGAACTAGCTACTTACAAAACGTGTTTTCTGTGAAAATTTCGACACTTCCTCCTACAGCATTACGTAACTCTCTTTGCACGTGGAGGTAAAAATATTCCAGCGTTACTGGGATTTGAACTCGGATCCCTGTAGTCCGTAGGTCTGGCTCGACCGCACTGTGCTATCACAGATATTTCTAAACACGCTGTCCAAGCACACTTATTACGAAAAGAATAGTTACGTGATATTCATTGCACTTAGATTTTTATTAGAGGAATGTTCTACATGTTTAAAAGGTATCAAATTCGCAATAAGAATTCAAACGATTACAACCCACGCAACTACATAGCTCATTTTACTTAGAAATATTTTCAACCAGAAGCCGTGGTCTTTAGAACCCTCTGTGGAAGTCGTTCCCGGTCTTATCTTTCGGCGACTATGTCCAAGGTTGAATTACGTCACAGATGAAAGTTGCGATAACGCTAGAGCTCAACACGGGCGCTTGCAGACGTTCTGAAGCCAGAATCGCAATATGGGCATATTTATACGTGATTCTTAAAGACATTAACACACTAAAATAAGTAGTGGCGCCTCAAAACACATGCTTTATGTGATATTTATAATGGATACGAATGATTATAACTATACAATTAGCCGCAAAATTGTTTCTACCCGCAAAAATTATTCGCCGTGGATGAGATTCGATCTTACGTGCCTAAGCTTCTCCAACACTGCGCTTACCTGCTATACCACAGAAACTCTTATAACTTTTGTCTCTCACAAAGATGATTTTAAACTGTCATGTATCACAGATTTGACTAAAAAAGAACGTGCGGCGTTTAGATGCCTGTGTTAACTACAGACGGACAAACAGACGTTTTGTCGTAAATAGATTTTTTAGTAACAAGGACCCACAAAACATGAATTCTGTCTACAAACGTATTGACGTAATGCACTATATACAAGAATAAAATTTATCTACTTTTGTCGTGACCAGTGATCGGAATTTAGAGGTTTTTGTCGAAAAATCCCCGTCTCCCGGCGTATGATTACAATACTTTTTCTTCTTACCACATAATTACCAGAAAGGAAGAAAAAATTGTTTTTCATTGTTTCTATTCAACGAAAATTTTCAATCAATTCCAAAGATGAAATAATCAGTAAACTTAAAAAGAGATTTATTAACAATATGAAATGAAATATAATAAGAAAGTAATCTTCTGTTCTTTACTTGGTATTCTTCACAAATCTATAGGAAAATCATAATAAAGGCATTATTTCAACAACATTCGAATATTATTGTTAGAATCTATGGGGAAACTGTTAATGCCGGGTCCTGGTAACGTAAAAAGGGTTAACTAATGTTGTGAAATGTAGAAAAAAATCCTTTAACTCGTGTTGCCCGAAACATATGTTTTGTGGGTCGTTGATACAGAAAAATCGAACGACGACGAAAAGCCTGTACGTTCGTGTGTCTGTTGATGTGTCTGTTCTTGTGTCTGTTCGTCTGTCTGTCTGTAATTTTCAAAAAAAATTATATGACCTTATTGAAAGAATTATTTATGAACAACAAATTTCATTTGAAAGAAAAATCTGTGTTCAATTTTAGAGTTGTAGGAAAACACCGAAAAAATTCAAACTTTTCCAATTTTCGAAAATTCAGAGTTTACAGTGGACATAGGACGTATGTCGCCTTTATAAGTGTATTTTACTCTATTCTTAGAAGAAATTTAAAGAAACAATTTGGGGTCGTTTTTGAGAAACTTTTGAAAATGACCGACGGCTTCATGTAATGTACCCTCAAATTTTCAAGAATTATTTTTAAAATCTCAAAGTTTCAACTAGAATCACGTCGACAAGGGATTCTTCAATATGGAAAAGATCGTACGATTTGTTTAGGCGCTAGTAGTGTTCACAGATGGACGGAGAGACGGACAGACGCAGACAGACTGACGTTTTGCTTTCAATTGATGTTTTGGTATCAAAGACCCACAAAACAGGAATTATGGTTACATCACGTGTTAGAGATTTTTTCTCTTAATTTAGTAACTGGATTTATCCACTCCTTTGTTTTCAGGGCCCGGCAATACATTTTTTCTGCCGAAATTTCGCCGTTTTTTTTCGCGGAGCATTACATAACTTTCTCTATACTACGTATATTACTCCGTATGTATGTGCGTATACGAGAAAGTAAAAAGTTGTGTAATTATACGGAGGAAATCGGCTAATTTTCGACACAAAAAAACTGTAATTTCCGGGCCCTGGTGTAAAAAAAAGTGGATAAATTCAGTTGATAAATATAGAATAAAATCCCTTTAGCATGTGGTGTAGCCAGAAGCCAGGTTTGGTGGGTAGTAAATACAAAAAAAAAAAAAAAAAGATTAATTGTAAAACGTATTTTCTTCTGTGAACAATGCTAGCGGCTAAACTGTTCAGGCAATTTTCTCCAAAGTTGATATTCTGCAAGCGATCTGGCTGATGTCGAGCCCTCCTGAATTTCAAATCAATATTTTATTTTTGGATGGTACTCTACAAGAAGCCCCTGAAACATTTTCAAAAATTTAAAAATGGCATGAACTTTTCTGGTTAAATTTTATTGCCGGATAGCGTAATGGACGCTATAAGACGATGGCGGAGATGATTTTCGTTCATATACTGAATTTTTCCAAAAATGCAAGAAAACAATTTTTTTTCGCCGTTTTCCTACAACTTAAGTATTTAAGATAGTTTGTTTCCTTAATGAAATGTGTTCATCAAAAACAGATCTTCAAATATTCCTTTCAAATAATCAGTCCTTTAATAAAAATTACGTACAATTGTTTAAAATATAAGTACTTTAGATAATTTTACAATTTTTGAAATAGCAAATTTGAATTTCCCCCGCTTCGTTTGACGAGCTGTCATTCTGAATTTCTTTTGAATTCTGATGATTGTCAGGACGGACAAGGCGCTATTACGACGCTGTATTTTTCATTTAATGTCAAAAACAGTTAAAAATTGTGTGTAATGTACTGTAGGGAGAAATGTATTCTGTGAACGTTTTCTTAAATTTTGGTATCCCCGTGCCCTAACTCATATACAAGACGAATTCTAAGTACAGAAAGAAACTAGCGTTTATTCTTCAAATCGCACGAGCGTTTGCTCTTCGAGTTGCATTGAGTTAATTGAAATTATCTCAATGAGGTTTTCTCTTTTAATAATAGTATTTAAATATAACATGAAAGAAAAACAGAAAATACCGGAATTTTGAAGGAACATTTATTACAAAAATTTGATATTTTGTTGTTATAATATTCAACTATGGATATTTGAGATGTGTTTCCGAGAAGTTCATTGTTGGCGACGAATGGGAAAGATATAACATACGGCGGCTTTGGCCGGTATTACACTATAAAAGTTATATGACATATCTTTGATAAAGAACTTTGTGGCAGTCTTTGAACTTTGATGAGAAAACTTTGACAAAGAAATTTGATGAGCGTATTACATTTCGTCCAAATTTTATGTAGGTTTGCTCGCGATTTACAATCAATTACGCACAAATAGTTGTGTTTTGCTACTTTATGTTTTATTATAACTAATCTATGTTTAATGCTAATGTAGCAAAAGGTAAATAAGAAAACGTTTGAGGGTGAGGCTTTAGAACAACATGGTGAGGTTATGGGTCGCACATTGTGAAGCATTGATTAAAGACCTTCGAAATGAAGAATTATTTGAGGATGGATGAGGAAACATTCAATTTTCTTTGTCGTTCTTCCTTCTTTCGAAATTCAGTCCTCTGGTAGGGAAGTTTAAAAAAATTATCTTCCTGAACTGGGCATTTTCCAAACACCATATTTTCCACTTCCCGGGAAAATGTGTCCAACAAACGTTAATTCGTTTGGTTTTACTTTTGTAGTTCGGATGGACAGTATTATATAAACATTCTAATTACTCGCACTCAGCAATTATGACTTTGGTTGAAGCAATACCCCTATATCGGACGCCATGTTACCAAATATGATAAAAATTGGAAGCCGGAGACTATATTTTATCCAAGAAATTTTCTAAAAGAAATCTTTTATAAAATATTGGCTATTACACTGTCATATTTCTTTTATAAAATATCTTTGACAAAGATCTTTTACAGTGTAATACCGGCCTTTATTTATTTAACGTTAATGTTAGAATATCTCTACGTTCAATAAAATGTTGTAATCAAGTTTAAAGTCGAGAAGTATATATATACGCAGATATGCATTAGGTAATACGTATTTATAATAGTATTCATTCATTTACTTTCCAAATTATTTTACCTTTTTCAATAACTAAAGTAGCAAATTAAAACAGATTTTGAAATAGAGTTCGCAGCGAAAATGAAATGTTTTAGCGGGCTTACTGCTTTCTGGGGCATCTATAACTGTTTAATTTCTTAATTATTTATGAAGAGACTAATTATGATTTGTTTGGTTGTACTTGTAGGTCATCATTTAAAAGAAAATATACTATTTAAGAATTATTTTAGAATATCTTGAGATCGGGCAAAAATAATTTTATGTATTCGAAACACGAATTAGTGGTCCATAAACAAGACTTATAAGAACATTTAATCACAGCAATGCTAACTGAAAAACAAAACAATTTTAACAGGAACTGATAAGCAAATATGTGTCCAATTTTGGCAGCGTCAATTGTTGCTGCCCACAGCATCCATTATTGCGCTCATTGCCGACGCTTCTGAGGTTGATGCTCTCTTCAGCTGCCTGTCCCAGTTGGGACTCTACAGCCAGGTGTTAGTGGTGTGGGATTTTTCTTCTCCTAGTTTTGCCTCCACTCCCCTGTACTGAGACAGGGATTGGTAAACTAGGAAAAATAACATAGCGGTTAATACATTTTATGTTGGACAGGCTATTTTATTAGGCCTTTAGGA